>KN493974.1:0-12834 GCA_000787155.1 Scartelaos histophorus | reverse complement strand
ACTCTTAGTCTGACCCGTCCCCAGGACATGTTTGCCTTGGGTGACCCTACCAGGGGCATGAAGCCCCCGACAACATAGCTCCCAGGATCATTCGGGCACTCTAACCCCTCCACCGTGTTAAGGTGGCGGTTCGAGGAGGGGGAGCCTTGTCATTTCTTAAACTTTTAACCAGCTCTACATGATCATGAATTTTTTTTCACTTTTTTGTCTGTCAAAAAAATCCTATTCATAACACAGACTCTCGCTCCAGTTTTGCTCCTGTAGCCATGAGCATCACGAGCCTCCTTTGAGCGGCGCTGAATGCTGTGGGTTACACTCACTTAGTCCACTTTTATACAGTCTATGTGGTTAATGCAGCATCTTGAAAATAAGCCACTAAAGATTACTCAAATAAGCACAAATGACTCCAAATACAACTTCAAGTGGGTCAATGAGAAGGAGAAACAACTATAACATGGTTAAACGCTCTAAACAGTTGATTCTGCAGAACAGGTCTGCTTTATGGTGCATAAAGCAGATGTTCATGTGCTTCTAATTCTGGCCTGCTTTGGTGGGTTAGTGCCTGTGGTAAATATTTATCATAATTTAACACCAGTTAAGTGGGGGTTTGTGAAAAAAAAAAGTTGAGGAAAAAAAAGGAAGGCAACATGGAAAACTCCTTCCAAAATGCAAATTAAAATTCAAGGAAGGCATTCAAGGAAGGCATTTTTCTAACATTTTATCTAAATAAAGGTGTTGTCCTTTATTTTTATGACTACTGTGCAAGAATTACTAGATGCTAACATTGGGATTTCTAGAATTACCTGTAAGTCATATCTGTTGCCAATGTTCAAGCAGGAAGTAAAATTATAAACTAAACTAAAAAATAAAAATAAATAAATCAAACGATTTTAGTAAAATCTTAAATGTAATTATGCAATTACTGTGTTTGTCAAATTAGTAGTTTAACCTGTCAAATGTTTTTAAAGCTCAGATGGGTTTATTTGGGTTTGATGAAATTAATATAAGTAATTAAGGTTAAGAATCATTCTTCAGGAAATGAATGCAAGTCAATGTTATCCCAGAGCATGCAAACCCGAATTGTGCATGTGTGTGTTCATGTGCATGCGTGTTGTGTATGTTGTGTGTGTGTGTCTGTGTGTGTGCAGGCACCATGGTGATTGACCGCGCACTCTACCTCAGGAAGACGGTCCTCGGGAAGCTGGTGTTTCAGGTCATCCTGGTGCTGGGCATCCACTTCTGGATGTTCTTTATCCTTCCCACCGTCACAGAGAGGTGCTGTTCTGCTTCCCCCTCCTGCACTCATACAGGCTTCAAACTGCAGTTACATATCGTCACCTTCCTAAAATAATCGCCTAAGTCACTTTTTGCCTAAGTTTTCCTTAGGCAAAAAAATGCCATAATTTCAATTTTGGGGGGAGTTTTTTGTGTTTCCTGAAAAACCTGAAAAAATGACTTATGTGATTATTTTTGGAAGGTGTTGATATGTAACTTGGTTTTGAGTTACCCTAATGTTGTACACTTTCTACACTTTCTTTGTTTAACAAACTTCCTTTAAATGTAAAAATTTAAAGAGGCAATGTATTACTGATCATTGTGCTGGTTTAGTCAATTTTATCAGTACTCTAGGTCCTTGTGAAGTACTGTAAACCTAGTATTGTCCTCATCATGTACTATAGGCCTAGTATAGTACTTTTGTAGTAGACCATTATAAAACCTGGTTTGGTACTGTTTTAGTCCTGAATTGGTCCTAGTCCAAGTCCAGGAGTAATGCAGAATTCAAATTAATTATTAATCCTTGCATTTATATAGCTTCTGTGATCTGACGAGATCAGGCTTTGCCAAGCCGTTATGGCCACCATTTAGTCTCAGTTTATTCTGATGTGGCCTATGTGCAAGTGTTAACAAACCAGTTTTAGCCCTCAGCACTGATGAAGTCCTAGTGTAGTCATGGTGTAGTCCCTCTGATTATCCTTCCCTTTTGTTGCAGGCGTTTTAACCAGAACCTTGTGGCACAGCTGTGGTACTTTGTGAAGTGTGTGTACTTTGGTTTGTCAGCGTACCAGATCCGCTCCGGGTACCCAACTCGAGTCCTGGGCAACTTCCTCACCAAAAGCCACAACTACCTCAACCTCTTCCTCTTCCAGGGGTAACCAAGGCGCAAGCTCCTTTATTCCTGCTTTCCTTTTGTGGTACTTTTCACGGCTAAGATTCTCCTGCACATTCTTTACAGGACGGAATCAAGCTACGACTTGGTATAACCTTGTTGCAGTCCTGGTTTAGTACGTTAGTCCTACTGGTATAGTCCTTGTAGTTATGCAGTAGTAAATTCAGAGGTTTAGTCTTGATGTAGTCCTGGTTTGGTCCTGGTCTAGTTCTTGATTAGTCCTGGTTTAGGTATATGGTTACTCATTATCTATTTCTATTTCTTTCCTAGTTTATGATGACCTATTTAGATGACTGGTTTAGATCTCCATCAGTCATACATATCTTTGTCTGTAGTTTCCGCCTGGTGCCCTTTCTGACTGAGCTGCGAGCCGTGATGGACTGGGTTTGGACGGACACTACGCTGTCCCTCTCCTCCTGGATATGTGTGGAGGATATTTACGCCCACTGCTTCACCCTTAAGTGCTGGAGGGAGTCGGAGAAGGTCTGACCAACTACCAGGCTTTGGCTTTATTGTTGGATTTTATTGCAGATTGAAGGAAAAAGGCTCATTTTGTATACTAGACTTCCTTAATGAAACTAAATGTAACCTACACTGCGTAGTACCAAGTAGGGAAGTCACAACTTAACATTTTAGGATGATTCATAATTATTGACCCCATGACCAGATGGTGAAATCCCAAATCTTCTTTCACTTCTGTGATGTTATAGTATGTGACTTGGTTTATGAAATCAGGCCCTCTATAGATGAAGTACATTTGAGGTGACATAAACAGTCAGATAGAAAACAGATAGAAAACAGTTGAAAATAGACTGAAGAGAAATAACTTAATTCTTCACCTACGTCCAAGCTTCCTAATTACTTACCACAACAAGTTTATAAGCTCTTTTCAAAACTTTCAGAGTGGAATTTTGCTGTGATGGTTAAACAACTAGCATATTAATAAGCACTTTCTGATTCTTAGACAATAAAATGATTTATAAACGGATGAAGACATTTATTGGGACCTCGAGAGCTACTTATACATAGATGTTCCAGGGCAAGACACAATTTGCTCAGACACATGTACAGGGCCTTTAAAGTCACCAGGCTGTGTGCCCACAGCGCTACCCTCAGCCCCGCGGGCAGAAGAAGAAACGTGTGGTGAAGTACGGCATGGGCGGCCTCATCGTGCTGCTGCTCATCTGCATTGTGTGGTTCCCTCTGCTCTTCATGTCCCTGGTCAAGTCTGTGGCCGGAGTGGTCAACCGGCCGCTGGACGTGTCCGTCACTGTCACTCTGGGAGGCTTCCAGGTATTACTCCAACCGAATAGAATTAGCGACTGTGTATGTATAAACATAACGAGGCCGCTAGCTAAACATGAATATAATATACATGAACATAAAGGAGCTTCTGTGTCCTTAGGGGACCTTACGAGTGCTTTAGCTGTGTCTTTATTTAGAATGATACATGTTAAAACCCAGACACACAAACTTCCTCAGTCATTTTAATGAAAAAGTTTATTTTAAGTTTTTTTCCTCAAAAACCTTGAAAAGTGACAATCTTATTAAACTGTGTTATCACTTTGGTCCTATTATTCAAAATGTCCATGCTTTAACAGCAAAAGTGGAGTACAGCTCCATTCTAAGTTTAAAGCACAGGATCATTTAATGAGTTGTCTTCTAGTTTAGGGGCAAAAGTGAAAGTGTGATGGTGTATGGAAGCTTGAGTCCTCTACCCCCTGGAGTGCTCCCTGTAGTGACTCCTGTTGTGACTCTTTGCTGTGTGCATCTGTCCTCAGCCTATCTTCACCATGAGTGCCCAGCAGAACCAGCTGAGGGAGCTAAGCGAGCACGAGTACCAGGCCTTCCTTAATTCCTACAGCTACGAGCCAGTGAGTACCCCATTAGCTTGTTGTCACTGAGTATTTTATCAGCCTTTCACTGAATACCCCACGAGCCAGACACTGATTACCCACAAGTCTGAGGTCTATCTTCATAAAATAAAGTGGGGGAAAGCTTGTGAGCAGTAGAATCTGAGTTTGTATTCATGGGAGTAGTCATATGCACTATGAGTATGTGGCCCCGCCTGTTTGCTTATAATATTGCTCAAACCACAAATAAGAGTTTACACATCTAACCTGTCAAAGTAAACAGAAATTTTAACTAGCCCCTCGCCCTCTAACCTCTGATCCTCTACCCCCTTTGTCTTGCCTCTGGTCCAGAGTGCCCTGCAGTTCTTGGAGGCTTATGGAGCAGAAGATGTGACCGTAGCAGCACTCCCTGGCAGCAGCAACTCTCTGTGGACCATCAGCCCACCCAGCCGCAGCTACCTCAGCCATGTGCTCCACCTGGAGAACTTCCCGCTCACACTCTCCTGGACTGTTCAGAGGTACGGCTCTCCTGTGAGCCCTCCAGTATTTCTTCTTCTGAGAACTATATGTACCACAACTCAATACTTGCCAATTAAACAAATTCAGTGCCTTAAAGTATGTGCTTGTACGCCCAGCACATATGTTGTCTCGTTCAATGGATTGCTCTGTGCCACAGGAACCTGAGCCTGGGAGCCAAGGCTGAGCTGGCCTCAGGAAAACACGTGACCTACCTGGATGACCATACCCGTCTGGAGCTCATCCAGCTGCTCAACGGCACCAGGACCCTGCCTGTGTGAGTACAACAAAGGGATGGAGATGCGCATCTTTCCATCTGCTCCATGGATTCAAGTTATGGAGGAATATCACCCCATATTTAAAGAGGGGTGTTATTTCTGTGGGTTACTAACTGCTAACACATAACATATACAGTATGGTACAGTTTTGTTGTCACGTGGGAGCATGGGTGTTGTAGGCTTGTACGCGGAGCATTACACAGACTCTTACAGCTAATTAACTCAAGTAACTACAGAACAACTTTTTATTAAAAAAATGCACACATTTTGAGATTTTTCGGAAGACTACAACCAGGAAATAGTCTTATTACATCAAATTTTATGCACAACCAGGATATTGGTTGAACTGTTATTTGGAAGGTGATATTTTTCGGTATCAGTGCCAAAATGACTTAAACAGATTCTGCATACATTGGGGCTTCCAGTCTCTTTTGTCCCAGGGCATCAGCTCATATTTGTGTGACAGGAGCCACAGCCTCATTAAACATGTCTTGTAGAGAGTGTGGAGGAGCTCTCTTGGTCAGGTTATTCATTTGTCAGATCAACTGCCATACCTGATAAAAGACTCTATGCAAGTCCTGAAAAAAGGAGCATTACTTATCCACACCACGGACACAGAGCTGCCTTAAAAAATGCAAGTGCTGGCTGATTTTCATACAGAGGTAGACCACGGGCATGGTCCACTAAAACCAGGGGTCAAAATGCACTACCAGATCCTTCTATGATGTGATCTACTTGACCTTCTGCCCCTTCATTGTAACAGCACTGTGTTCCTCCAGCAACCCTGGGGTCGAAACCCATTCCCTTTGTTTTTCTTAGTCATGCTGTTCATACTAGCCAACTACATGTTTGTTTCCATGTCCATATCATTTGTGAGTAGAGTAAAAGTGACTGTTTCATCAGGGAATGTTATTATAAAATTGTTCAAGTGCTTGCTCTAGCAGTCATTCATATAGAGGGCAAAAAGTACAGGGGAACTGACATATCCCTGGGGTCAGTCAGATCTGATAAAGTACATTATTACCTACTGTTGTCTTTCCATTAAAAATGAGCCATACACTTTACTAGTACATGTCAAAAACATCATGAAGAAGTGAAAAATAACTGACTGTTGTTAGCTTCAAGTCATGTTGCTACCTCCTCAAAACATATATGGAGTTATGCTTTGCTTCTTTCACATGTGTTTCAGCAACCCAGAATGCTCTTTTCCACCTTGTGATGGTATTAAGCAGAAGTTTTTAAGTTAACAGCTCCTTTTATCTTCTGTTGAGTAGAAATTGGAAATTCAAGGCTGAAGTCATCCAAATGTTTGTAGTGAAGGTGAATAGAGTTTAAAAAAAAAAAACTAAAAAAACAGCAGGTGGAACAGACTGTTTAAGAAAAGAACTGCAGGGTTTGTTAAACATGTCTGAATGAAACAAAACATGACTCTAGGTCTGTTTGTGATGCAGAAACTACTAACCTAAATCAAAAAAGAAAATAATATAGACCCTTGAAATACTTTTACATCATGAAAACTCAGACTAGCAAATGTTGTGTTTACATGTGTGTGTCCAGAGTGATTCCGGATGTGTTTCCCTGTTTTCTACGTGCTCCAAGTGATTCCAATGCAAAACCCATCGAGCAGCTCTACCCAGGTATGGGCCCAGACTGTCCTCCACTGTCCTCCACTGTCCTCCACTGTCCTCCACTGTCCTCCACTGTCCTTCATTTTGGTTACTCCAGAGTTTCATTTGTTTTCAGATGAGCACTTTAAGGACATCCTGTTAGCCCTCGAACGAACAACCAATCGACAATCAGACATGCAGGAGTGGTGGATTGTTGACCAATCAGCTGACAGCATAATCCATCTGGGGGGTGTGGCCACGGAGCGCCGGGAAGCAGGACTCCAGCTCTTTGTGTTCAGCGATAAAGTCAGTCCTCCGAGTCTGGGCTTCCTGGCTGGATACGGGTAAAGCTGTTTTAGACCAAAACTGCACTGCAGGCATGGGCCTGTCTGTATCTCAATACTGACTCAGTACTACTCTAGGTATTTCTTATATAGAAAATTCATTGTGTCTTCTTTTTGAATATAATTTTCAGCTTTCTTCTAAAAGGACAAAACATACAAAGAATTGATACTGTTATTCAAATATTTGTCCTAATGAACATATGCACATTGTAAATATACATTTTAGACTTAGAACCATGCTGGACTGATCCATCTGTGTCAAGGGTTCTGTTTGACCTTAAAGCAGCTATATATAAGGACGGCATGGTGCCAACTGCCTAGCATGTGCACTTCACAGCAACAAGGTTGCAGGTTCGATTCCCAGTTTGTGCAGGCCTTTCACTGCTCTCCCTGTGTTTGGGTTAGGGTTAAAATCCTCCAGCTAAGATTGTCCAGACCAAGATTAGCTCAAGATTTGGAGAAGGGTCCCTGAGCACTCTGCGATACTCCTGCTCATGGCAGGTTACTTCAGGTTAGATTGAACAGTGGATCAAATGGAGAGAATGAATTTCCATCATGCAGGATAACATATACTTTACCTTGATTTAAAATTTCAGAAATTTTCAACCAAATATAGCTTTAGCTGTAACAATTAATGCTGATCCAGCCAATTCTGGAGGTTCTGAGTTTTCACAGGAGGCCTGGTCTGTTCATATACTGAGACTGAGACACACCTGTGTATGCTCAGTTGTGACTGTAGAACCTTTTATATACAGTAAAAGCACATACTACAAACTGTTCCTTTAAAATGACTAAAATTGGTATTTCTCCTGTTTGAAACCCTTCTTTAAAGAATAACATTAATTAAAAAAATGGTCATATGTCTAAGTACGTTTGAAATGAACACCCTTTCTCTTTCTGGGTCTGTCTGTAGGATCATGGGTCTGTATATTTCTGTGATGCAGGCTCGTGAGTGTGTTCAGGACTCCTGAGTGTACTTCGGGCACCTGACTTTCTCTCTCTTTCTCTCTTTCTCTGTGTCTGTTGCTGTAGGATCATGGGTTTGTATGCCTCTGTTGTGCTGGTCATTGGGAAGTTTGTGCGAGAGTTTTTCTCTGGGATTAGTCACTCTATCATGTTTGAGGAGCTGCCCTGTGTGGACCGCATCCTCAAGCTCTGCACAGACATCTTCCTGGTGAGAAACAGATTTTATCTACAGATTTAAAGCTGTTCTTTGTACTCGTGGAGAGTCAGGCACCTCGTCTTAAACCTTAACCCTAACCCTAAATCTTAGCTGTGAAGACAATCAAATGCCCAAGGACTAGGGGTTGTCAAAATATAGAGAATCAGATACTTATCAGTTCATAAACTAGTATCGAAACTAGATATTCATTTGAGCAGGTATCAATACTAAAAAATCCCATTTACAGGACAGAAGTGAACCATTCCTCAATGTCTTTAGAATGATCTTGAGCTGTACCAGAACAAGTATAAGAGCACAGACTAGTATATAGACGGCAATGGACACTATAGAACGTTCCTGGACCACTGAGGGATTGCACACATATAAGGACACATGTGAATGGAAAATAAATACCTACTATTTATTGATGAAAATCAAATTATATTGTCTAAAAAGTATTTATTATCACCATGATATTGTAATCAGTATTTGAGTATTCCTTAGTATCAAAATCGAATTTTAGTATCATGACAACACTTTGAAGGACCCGTCGCCAAAATAGTAAGCACATTGCACTTTTAATTATTATGCATGACCCAATTCTAGTCCAAGGCTATAATCTAGCTGATTAACATGTGTCTAAATAAATATGTGCTGTTCCCCCTTTTATTAAATAAATAAATCAAATAAGGTCAATATATAGGCGGCATGGTGTATGAGTGGCAACACTCATGCCTCACAGCAAGAAGGTTACAGGTTCGATCCCCGGGTCGCCCGGGCCTTTCTGTGTGGAGTTTGCATGTTTCCTCCCCGTGTCTGGATGGGTTTCCTCCGGGTACTCCGGTTTCCCCCATCATCCAAAAACATGCAACACCCTATGAACAGTGTACAACAAGGGACCGTAGGGGAGTCCCTCCCTCCTGTGGGCTCACCACCTGCAGAGGGGTTCATAGGGTCTGGGTCTGGTGCACAGAGTAAGGAGCAGTGCTGCCCCCGCGACCCAACCGGATTAAGCGGGAGAAAATGGAAATGGATGAAAGGTCAATATATAAGTCAGACACCTTCTTTCTTGAGGTTGCTCTTGCTAGAGTTAGCAACAGGTTTGAGCAACAGCTTTGCTAAAGGTCGCTACATACTACAGGAGAATTTGCCCAATTTTGGCGGGGAGTTTGGGTAGGCGTGACCCGACTTTGTGTCTTCGTGGGGTGTCAGTTTCAAATCACCAAAGATCAGCAGCGCTTTGGCAGCAGCCAATAAAACAGAGCGTCGGGGCAGAGGAGTGACGGACACAGAGACATAAGATACAAACTCAGGATATGGCGAAAATAAAGATTTTTATTACTCATAACATGATAAATTAAAAAAAAATGGCATCTAGTCCACAAAACCCCTCTATTAATCCAGTCTAAGGTGTTTTTGAAAGTAAAAAGGTGTAAGTAGATGCTCATGTGTGTTTGTTTATATCCACGCAGTGCACAGATCAAAGTGAAGCTGCTGATTGGGTTAGTTCCTGTGGACTTTATCGCCTCCTTTACGCTTTAAAAATTATGTATCTGAAGTATTGCACCACATTTCACAAATAATAAATAGTTTTGACTTTTAAGCCTCATAAGGTTTTCCTTGTGTCTGTGGTGGGCGTTTAAAAATGTGTTGCATGATTAAAAATTGTTTAAGAAAAAAAATTCCTGTAGTGTGTAGCAGCCTTAAGAGTGCGCCACCTACTGAACCAGTAGTGCCTCACTCCTCCTTTGTTTGATATGATTCTCCCAATCTGTATGTAAAGTCCCGCAGTTGTCCTGGTAGAATCTATGGCAAAGAAGAAATTCAATTAGTCAACAGGACAAAGTTTATTTTGGTTGAAAACATTTCAACTGGGACTGTGATGCTCCCAATCGAAATTCCAAATATAAAACTCTGCTCCAAATGTGCTGCTATAACTGTCTCGATGACCTTCATTTGTGTGGAGCCAAACGCTATGGGTGAAGTCGCACTCTCCTAGTCCACTTCTCTGTCCAGTCTATGGTGTGTGTTCTGATGACTGTGGTGTTGCAGGTGCGAGAGACGGGCGAGTTGGAGCTGGAGGAGGAACTGTACGCTAAACTCATCTTCCTCTATCGATCTCCAGAGACTCTGATCAAATGGACACGACGATGACGCAGCTCACCCTTTCTACTATGAGATGGACGTATGAAGAAACAGGGACAAAAAAACATGGTTTGGGTTGGTTTTATGGATTGAATGCTCTTTCACACTACAGTGAGTCCAGGCCAAGCAGGTCCAGCAAGTTTTGCCTCGTTCATGGTTTTAGTATTAATAACCTCATAAGATCTCAGAGGAGTGCAGAGGAGATAAGTGGAGATCAGAAAAGTTTGGATGAGGTAAGATGAGCTCGGAGAAAGAGCGGGTCGTGGAGGTTGTTTTTTGGAGGATTTGTTTGTAGAACATATCTTGTCTCTACAAAAGGAGCACTCTGATTGGCCCTATGCTCCATTTGCAAAAATCTCTTTTCACTTGCTTTTATCTAATCTTCAAATCAAATAGCTCTCAGCTTGCTGTTATTTACCTGCTATCTGTGATGAAATGTGATATAGTTGGCTTACCTTCATACGTGCCTTCTCCTGTGGCCCAAAGCTGTAATCCATCCGGCCGGTGTATGTACTGCCATGTTGCATTCAGGAATACCATTATGTCATACATATTTTATTACACGCTCACCATTTACTCACCCAAAGTTGTATTTGGGGTGATTTGCGCATGTTTGACCAATCTTTAAAGGGCCCATATTACATTATTTTCTGATCTATGTTCTAATGTAGTTTCCTGATCACAAACAGAATTGGAGTTGTGTTTTGTTTCATTGTTTTGTTTAACACACAAACCCTGCATCCTGAGTTCTTCTCTTAAAGGGAAAACCACTTGACATCACTATATTATGTCATGTGATAAAACGGGAAGTGCTCCACTGTGTCTTTAAACTCCATACACATAGGATTCAGTCGCAGCGCTCTAGCTAGTAGCAGATAGATACAAATCTGCCACGAGCTAGTGTGCTGCTCAGATAATGACATAATGATCCAGGTCATAAATTATAACTACAGAGCACACACAAGCACAATATGTTAATTATAATATTGCACTATTTTTTATTTATGTTATAAGATATGCCTTTATTAGCATTGCATTAACATGCAATAAAACAAGATAATAGATAATGGCTTAAAAATAAATATAAAAATAACTTAACATGCTGTTTTGGTGGATATATAATGTTTCCTCATCCAAAATATACCCAGAATTGTATTTGTTTCATTTGCACAAGTTTAACATATAGATTTTGCATATTTACACTCTGTTTAACCTTGTGATGTCATTAAGTAGTCATACAGGAAATGCTCTATACACCTTCTTTGTCATCCACCTTTTTTGTCATTTCAGACTGGGATTTACATACCTTTAAAGTTTTTGCTATTTTTGTGTGTGTTTGTTTCTTTTTTAACCAAAACTTGCAAGCAGACTTTGAATCAGATATCAACAATGCATCTGTATGCTTTGTTATGAACTTTGGGGAGTGTGCAGGGATAAGGGCTGATCCTTCTGTCCCTGTGAGGGGAAAAACAGCCTCTGAAGTTACAATGTCCCATAGAACTCTTTAGAGGCAGGTGGACTTAATGAAATATTCAAACATGAGAGACCATACTGCAGTGTCTCACCTTAAGTCTGAGTTTATAGCTGCTAAACTTGGTGACATCATAAGGTGGAACAGAGCATTTTGAGCTGTGAGGACAGAATCAGAATAGTTTTACCTAGTTTAGATTAGTTTACTGTTGGATTTTAGACAGCTGAATAAAGCAGGGTTACTCAGATATGTGAGAATAAAACAAAACACAACTCCACATTACAACAATGTCTCAGGAGGTGTAATTGCTGTACCATGACTAAAAGCTCACAAAAGTCCATGTTGTGTAATATAGGACCTTTAAGGATATTCTTCTGGTAAATGAATATACTAGTCAAGATTCTTATTTAAACTGTAGGAAATATGACTTGTACTTGTACCTCATGTGTGTTAGTGTACAGTCAGAGCTACTGGCCTGTGTAATGTGAAAGTCTATGAGAATAAAGCTCTCTGCATTATGATCATGTGATCTTGTGCTAAGTTGTGTTTATGTTCCACACCCATCAGAGCATGACACACATAGAATGTTTTCTGTAGATGTGTGATAATCCCTTTTGGCTGAAAATGTGACTAATATTGTGCTTTCTCTTGGTTGCATGTTCTAAGACAGGGGTCTCCAACCTGTGCTTCCAGTATTCTCCACTCTCTTTAAAGTAGCTCGCTAAGAGATTTCTGAATTATTGTTCATGCTTAATAACTTGCTTCCGCTCCGTGGCATTTCCGTCTTGGCAAGGTAGCTCACCGGAGGAAAAAGGTTTGAGACCCCTGTTCTAAAATGTATGAAGATATAGGCAGCTATCGTTCAGTACAGGTGCACTATGTCACTTTTTGGTTGGGGATCTGTCACCTGCTCTTTCCATACATATGACATTTCTCTGCCTGGAATGTTCCTTACATTTATTCAGTTACAGGTGGTTTCATAGTTCAAAACTTGAAAAACGGTGAGTGGGGACGCCTCTCCAAAGGTCTAGTTTGGACTCCATGGAAATAGAAATGTTTAATGCCATACTGTGAAACATTCCAGACAAAGCAATAACATCTTCAGGGAGAAAAGCACTTATAAGACCCTCCACCAGAAAAGTTACACAATGTACCTTTAAAGAGGAAAGAGATTTGACTTCTATGGTATATTTACTGCTAACACATAATATATTTATATCACTATAGTATTGGGTTGAAAATGCTTTATCCACCCAAAATAACTTCCCACGCAGAGTCATCAACGCCATCA
>KN493971.1:3691-15541 GCA_000787155.1 Scartelaos histophorus | reverse complement strand
TAACATATATATTTATATTTAATATTTCTATTTGACATTTAACATTTAGATTTAACATTTAACATATATATTTAGATTTAAGATTTAACATTTACCATTTGGGTGTTAGTAACTATTTACATTTTCTCTAAGTTGACAAATATTACTTTAAATGTGCAAAAAAGTCACAAAAATGTTCACACCTGTTTTTTGAACATTGTTTGAAGCTAAATTTCACAAAAATGTTGACTTTTTTTTCAGTATGAACTGCTTTACAAACGGCGCCCCATAATAATGTTGTTTGAAATGATTTTGTGTTTTTTTCTTCACCATGGTAACTTCTGAACATTTCACCATTAGAGATACATAAAGACCCGATCAGCATGATGTCACTAACAAACCAAATTGCCAGTCCAATTGTGATGGTAAAAAATAGCAGTACTACAGAAATAAGTTAATGGTAAAATTATGAAAAGTGGCAGTGTACAAGTGTATACAAGTAGTACTTACTGACAGCAATTTGCGAGAAACAGCTCTAGAACATATTTTTCATGTTACTTACTGTCCAGTGAATGTCCCAGAAACATGCTGCACCTTATCTAATGTCAAGTTCACCAAAGAAAACCTCTCACAATAACATCATTTTTGGGCCTACTCTCTATTATTCCTCTGTAATAGCGAATTTTATGGTTTGGCAACAGGATGGCCCGGTCAAGGTTACTTACTTCTTATCATAACTTTTAAAGGAAGAAAATACACATAAGAATAAAATAGATTCAAATTCGCCATGCAGCTGTTGCTTGGAAACAGATTGGAGCACATTTTTAGGATAATTGCTAGGCTGCCGAGCAATCAGAAAGGTGAGGAGATTCTTTGACCCAATTTAACAACATTGTGTACCATGAAAAGAAAGTGACATTGGCTTATGCCTGCTGTCAATTCTGCTCTGATCGTAAGAAATAGGAAAACATAGTAGGTTTTATTTCTTGTGGATTAAGCGGATTTACGCGTGTATTCAGCTGGGTAAATTAGGTCATTGTGTAGGACAATGGGGAGTTAACAAGAAGCTTGGACCACAGCTACTGATCAGCCAAAACATTATGACCATAAAATGTAATACTGCAGGTCATAAAGTATATTCACATCAAGCAAAACAATATGACCACCTATTTCATTTGTGCATCTGTTTGGTATCGGGACACTTATCAATGCTAAAACTTGAAACTAGACGTTCATTTGAAGATCTATGGAATAATTTCCTCATCAAAAACATACCTGGAGCTGCGTTTTGTTTCATTTACACATGTTTAACACACACTCCACTGTGTTAAACTCCATAAACCTTCACTAGAATCATTTGAGAATCACCTCAGCCCAGGAATTGCTCATCTCTACTCAATTTAATGTAGAAAATGACCACTATATGACATCACAAGGTGGAGTAGAGCATTATTCAGACATGTGAATTATTCAGACATGTGAATGAGACAAAACACAACTCCAGGTATGTTCTTGATGTAACAACAATGTAACATGGTTTAAAGCTCAATTTTATGAAATATAGAAAGAAACCACAATTATTTGGTGTTGAAGCATAGAACAATAGAGCATTTGCAACACTAGGATCTACTGATTGGACAAAACATTATGAGGATCTCTTATTAGCAATGATAATAACATTTTTCTTTGGATTGTAATTTTATTTTTGTTGCCGTTTGCTGACAGACGTATTTTTGGCATCATAATTTGTAAATAGGTTTGTAAATGATTCACTTCAGCCTAAACCCCTTTGGTCACTGTTTTGTATTTGAATTGTTTCTAATCGGCTATGAAGTACTCGTTTAAGGACATGATCGAAGAAAATAAACTACTACTACTACTACTTTTCTGTACCCTCAGAGAAGATTTACATTTCATTTTCATTCACTTCAAACTTGGGGAAGGTAAGTTCCCACTGTAGCTGCAGGGGGCCAACAGACCGAGCTGTGGCTGCCAATCTGTCTCAGCAGCCTCTCACGGCGTTCATATTAAAGCGAGGTGGATGAAGTGCCTTGCCCAAGGATGCAATAACAATATGCACTGGCCGTCAACTTTTCAACAAGACAATGACTCTCCCGTCCTAGACACTGACAGGATAAAGACGCTCACCTGATTTCAACTTGTTTTACCCAACAAACTGCAATGTTTTTGTATTATTCATCATCCGTTGCCAATTTTCAACCATTTCACCACAATAAAACACGTTAAAGGGCCCATGTTACATTATTTTCTCATCCCTTATTATCTTATTTCCTCATTACAAACATACCTGGAGTTGCGTCTTGTTTCATTCACACGTGCTTTACCCTGCATACAGGAAGTGCTCCATACACCTTCACTAGAACCATTTGGATCATTTCAACCCAGGAATTGCCAAACTTTACTGAACAAAAGGAAAAAGTAGCTTGAAAACTACAGATTTCATGGCCTCACAAGGTGGAACAGAGGATTTTGAGATGTCAACAGGCTAATAAAGTTGCTCAAACATGTAATAATAAACCGAAAAACAACTTCAGATATAAAGATTTGCTGAGGTAACAATGTTATAACATGACTTAAAGGTGCACTGTGTAACTTCTGTCAAATGCTTGCTCTTTGTTCCTCGGAGATGTTATTGCTCTGTCTGAAATATTTCACAGTATGGCATTAAACTTTTCTAACATCATGAAGACCTAATCAGACCAAGTTACTGGTCAGATCTGTGGAGAGGCAAACCCCCTCACAGTCAGAATGCTTGTTTTTCTATGCATTTTCATGTATAAACCACCTGTAATTGAATAAATGTGAGATAAAGCAACGACATAACCATAGAAACAAGCAGGTAATGGACCCCCGGCTACATTTAAAGCTCAGAAAAGTAAAATGTGAGTAACTTTTAACATGGTTTGAGCATTTACGCTACGATCCAGTGGTCTCTTAGTGTTTTTCTTCTTCTGTCACAAAAACTTACTGCCTGCAATTCTACCCAACAAGAGCTGCCATGACAGAGCTAGTCTGCGTTACCCAGTGTGCAACTCTGCAACCACAAATCGTATTTAATTTAACCATTTATTTGTGCAACAGTGTGACAAAAATCTTCCACAAACAAAGTTGATTGTTTTCACAGCAGAGACTTCCTCCCTTTCCATTTTTTTCCCACAGGTCTTCATGCCCCTTAATATATTAATAACACATGCTTTTTGAAAATCTGTAATAAAGTCTTTGTACATGGATATGAAAAATATATTATATACAAAATCTTGCATATTACACAATAAACAGTCTGACGGGAGCCAAGACACAGATGACGGATTACCAAAAAACACGGCAACATGGAGAAAGCTTTTTTTGTACATCATTATTCTCACAACATTTACAGTTTTTATGAATTGTTGTATTCGGGGATGGAGATCTCATCTGTCTCTTGTATCCGAGCCGGCGTGGGCGGACCGACTAATATGTAGTCAAATTCCTGGTGCTGGACCTGTTCGTAGACGCTCTGGAGTGCGTTGGGCTTGGGTATGTGAGAGGGGTAGTAGTTCTCCCGGCGGGCGTCCCTCGGGAGCGACGCAGTCTTGTTGAAAGTGGACAGGTGCGTGGACAGGTGCGAGGACAGGTGCGGCGCGCAGGCCAGGCTGGTGTTGGGTCTGGACGCGGAGGGGCTCCAGCAGCGATCCGAATGTCCGAGCACTTTGCACTCGCTCGTACAGGCCCACAGACCTACAGAAAGAAAGAAAGAAGGTTGAGAAAACTATTTAAATGCATGGCCGGGTTAAGTGGGCAGAGAGCGCTGAAGTGTCCTCTCCATCGCCAATTACCTACAGTACATGTTTGCTCACCCTTTTGCATTGGCTATATGAATACACCGGGCTGTATTTACTTAGAGGACATATTGGATAACAGTCATAAATGTCATGTTTGAATGTTTCAATTCATTTTTATTCGTCCTTCCTTCTATTCAGTCTGTCTGTTCCGGGGTCACTACAAAAAGATTAAAAATGAAATGGTCTCCCTTCTATGCCCAGTAATTTGTATTCACTTCTTTATGTAAGATTTGAATCAACAATTTCTTTTACAATTCTAAAAAAGCATTTCCTAGTATTTGTACTAATAGTATTTTTTGCAATTTCTCAGTAATCTGTCCACATAGAAGAACAACAATGTTATAAAGGTTTTCTCAAAAGGTTTCGCGAAAATACATTTACATTCTGATATTTTTATTGCAAAATGATTTCTGTATTATGGAAACGAGACGCATGCATAGACGGCTAATACGTACAACATTCAATTCATATTTTAATTACTATAAATCACTAGAAAGAAGTACATTTCATCTTCATTATTCAATATTAGCCTTTTTGTTGTATGTCTGCATAGCAAATCCAAAAAGATTCAGAATGACTGTGTTAACTTTCCTTTCCTTTATGTATTTATTTATTTATGCATCGGACTTACACAAAATGTACATTGGCTTTTGACCCTTTGTATCTACTCATGGATTTCAGTTTTCATGTAATATTCAGATTTTGAACTGTACATTGTTATGGCAACAGTCCAAAGTTTTCATAATTTTATTCTTCACCGACTTACTGTTTGTGGGCGGAGACTCCTTCTTGTGGACGTCTGCGCTGATGTCACTGTCGCTGTCGTTGAAGTCGCTGTCCCCTTTGCCGCTGTCTTTCCCGCTGATGTGGGGGTCCCTGGCCGAGATGGTGGTGAAAGAATTTCCCTTCCAGATAGTTATAGGTCTCACTGTCTCTTTGCCATACCCCGGCAACGTGGAGTAACCCTATGAAGTCAAAGGAGCGTGTTAATAGTACCAAAGCAGTATTGCATGGAGTATTTGCTATTTAAAAACAACAATTATCCTAAAAAAAAGCATAAACTCTCATTTTGACTGTTCAAGGCCACGTCTGTGCTTTATATCATTACACTGCATGACAAAGACCAGAGCTTTAGCAGAGGTTCACCTAAAGATATTTCAGATTTTATATATTATATACTACAAACAGATTGGAGTGCGTCATTGGTGCAGCTGAGGTATACAAAATGCATTCTGCCTTTGTGTCCTTGGGCAAAACACTTCAACCGCCTTTGCAAACTCTATAAAGTGCAAAAAGAGAGCTTGGAGTATGCAAATGGTTCGTTTTTTGGGGGTTTTGTAGCCAATATTCCTTTTCTAGCTCAAAGTGACTAAGTTTGTCTGAATGTTTGACTGACATTGTACCTTTAATTTCCCTTCCACCGTCCTGCTGTTGGGCTCAAAGATGCCTGGAGTCTGCCTGGCGTCCTCGCACCGGGCCTCCGTGGTGGTGGTGGTGCTGCTCGCCAGCGGAGCAGTTTCTGGAAATGGATGGGCTTCAAACACTTTGCCTTTGTGGTTGGCGATCAATGAATCAATATGGCCGCTTTCCACTTTCCTCTCCACGTTCGGTGCGTCTTCTTTCTCGTCGTAGCAGCTCTCCCTTGGCTCCTTCCTGCGCCGGCTGCAAATGGTCGTAATGAGGACGATAGCCAAGAGGAGGAGTGAGCAACTTCCTGCCAGGACGATAATAATGGCCACAGACATGTCCCACTCAAAGTAATCCTCACTGCTATTCTCAGACACAGAGGAAGGCATGCTGGGTAGACTCCCCTCAATAAAACTCAAGTGGATGACTGCTGTGGAAGTTTGCGCAGGGAAACCATTGTCGCTCACTGCTATTGTGACTTTGACATTGTCTGAGAGATCGTACGCAAGCTGCCGGCTCGCATGCAATTTCCCTGTGTCCTTGTTAATAGAGAAGCCCTGGTGTCCGCCCTCGGTGATTTTATAGGACAGCTGCGCGTTTATGCCTTCATCAGCATCTGTGGCCTTAATGTGGGTGACCAAGTAGCCCGCAGGTGCGTCTTTGGGCAGGAAAATCTCCGCAGATCCCTTGTAAAGCGGGGGCTCGATTATAGAAGGCTGGTTGTCATTTTGGTCCACTATTTTTAGCCGGATGACGGCCGTGCTCTGGAGCTGCGGCGACCCCCCGTCACTGGCTTTTACGTGGATGTCTAGCTGCTTCATAACTTCATAATTAAAACTTCTTAGCGCGTATATGGAGCCAGACACTGAGTTGAGTGAGACGTACGTGTTGACAGGGGAGCCCATGATGACGCTGTCCACAAGTCTATACGTGATTTTGCCATTTAGCCCCAGGTCTACGTCAGTGGCTTCTACCGTGGTGATAAAGGCGCCGGGGGCATTGTTCTCCACCACAGACACCTCATAGACAGACTTACTAAAGTGGGGGGCGTTGTCATTCTCGTCCGTCAGCCTAATAGTGTACTGGCTGATTTTTCTCAAAGGGGGCGTCCCAAAATCTTCTGCCATCACAGTCAAGTTATACTCACTGATTCTCTCCCTGTCCAGCGGCGCTGCTGTCACTATCATATAGCTGTCCTCGTACGCCTGGCGGAGTTTGAAGTGGTCGTGTCCGTAGAGCGTGCAGTGCACTTGGCTGTTCACCCCGGAGTCTCTGTCCGAGGTGCTGATGAGCGCCACCAGGCTGTCCTTCTCCGCCGCCTCGCTGATGTGCGCAATGCCCGTGGTGATGGAGGTCATGGGGGTGATGCTGATTTCTGGGGCATTGTCATTTACATCCGTTATGTGGATGATGATTTTGCACACAGACGGAATGGGGTTTGCGCCCAAATCGGTCGCCTGCACATCAAGCTCATAAGTGCGTTTCTCCTCAAAGTCCACCGGGTTCTTTAGAGTGAGGTGTCCTGATTTATTATCCACCTGGAAAAGTTCTCTTATTTCGTGAGAAACCTTTCCGAATGCGTACACAACTTCCCCATTCAGTCCCTCATCAGCATCAACTGCGTTTAAGTCCAGGATGACGGTGCCCACTGGGGCGTCCTCGGGCAAACTGACAGAGAAGCTGCTCTGGTCAAACACGGGGCTGTTGTCATTAAAGTCAGTCACTTTCACAGTGATTTTGGCGGATCCGGATCTGGGCGGGCTGCCCCCGTCTGTGGCCACCAGCTCCACAGTGTAAGAGGACTGAGTCTCTCTGTCTAGCTCCTTCATTAGCACCAATTCCGCATATTTAACCCCATCCGCTCTCTGGAGCACATCTATGCTGAAGTGACTGTTGACAGAGATCTGATAGCTCTGGATGTAGTTGGAGCCCACGTCCGCGTCTACAGCCGGGTCTAAAGGGATCCGGGAGCCCACCACCGCGTTCTCTGAGATCTCCACTATAGACTCCCTGTTTGGAAACTCCGGGGAGTTGTCATTGATGTCCTTTATTTCCACTTCAACGTGAATCAATTTGTAGCGCTCTTTTGAAAAATTGACCACATCAAAAGTAATGAGACACTGTGGAGAGTGTCTGCACAGTCTCTCCCTGTCAATTCGTTCCCCCACAGTGAGCTCCCCATCGCTTTCTCTCACCCTGATGAATGAATCGTTGAATTGTTTCATCATCCTAAAATTGGACTTAGAAGAGTGAGACAGACTCAAGGACATGTCCTTGGCCAGGTTTCCGATGACAGAGCCCGGCGCGTTCTCCTCGTTAGTCTGATAGCGGATAGTATTTCCCTCGGACGCACTCAGAAAGACAAAGAAAAACTGATAAAGAAAAAGGCTGAAAATCCACTGGTTCAGATAAGTGAAAGTCTTGGGTCCCATCGTGCTGGCGGAGCGGTCCGTCTTGGTGCGCAGCCTCATCCTCTCTGAAAGCCCTGCGCTCACGTCTGGAGCCAGCTCTCCATACAGCCGCCCGCCGCTCTAATCAACTCACAACTGTGCCCAAAGTGAAAGTTACTCGCTCCTTGCGCGCAGCAGCCACTCAGATACGCTTGTTGCCTCGCCTTCAACAGCTCCAAACTCTGCAGTGGCGGGGTTTATACGACTCCTCATGCTAATGAGAAGAAGTGTGACCAATCCCTCGCTTTAGAATTAAAAAAATACCCCCTCTAAGCCTGTTTTCAGAGTAACTTATAGAATAGAGCGCAGCAGCGATAGGCTCTTGCTTGGAGACACTACCAGCGCCCGGATCACCTTTTTACAGCTATTAAAGACTCACTGGCCACATTTACGAAAACATTTTGATTTAGATAGTGCCTGCTATGTGCGCGCACGGCTTACGCACGGGCACCAGCATAGACAGCTCAATTGCTTTTAACTAGCGAGCGTTTATTCGGTTGAGAACATCTTAATTATCGGGTGACATACTCCATAATGAACTGTCAGCTCGCGTGAGGGAGCAGTGGCCCCATCCATCACTTATTGTCTACAGCAAAGGGCACTTTCTGGGGATGTAGAAACGCACACACCGTGGACCATATTTCAGGAAACTCTGGGGTTACTGAGGAAACAGGTGAAAACACGTCATCGTGCCATTTGAATCTGTATGAAATGTGCAGCCTCCTGGGATTACGGTGCCATGCAGCTTGTAAAATCTAGATCTCACTGTCCTATAAAATATGCATCTACATACGCAGCGCAGATGCCAGACAGGAGACATAAAGATGAACGATGAGCTCCAGATTTGCTTTTCTTCAAAAGCCCACTACATGTCAGTAAATATACTTTGCCCCACCCCCTATGTTTATTGGTCAATAAAATACATATAAAATGGTTTAATACATTTTTCACAATCAAATCAGAAAACGGAGACCTAAGAACACCGTTAAAAACAACCTGATAAAGTGCCGGCGTTACCACTCAGAGTAAACAGGCATTGTGCTGCTTCTGACCCTTTCGACCTGATGTAAACTTTGATGATGCTCTTAGAAATGCAGGTCTGTGCATAGCCATCATTTCACATAATATGTCTGTGCACTCAGATGTATATATAGAAAAGTTATGAATAACTTGGTGTTATTCAGTCTGGGAGCAGATCTGAATGAATCTCTGGGGAATAGAGTCCCCAAAGAGGCTGGAGGAGAGCTCTGTCCAAGGTGCTGATCTTTCTCCATCGCACTGACAAGGACGTGTCTGAACTTACAGCTCTGTCAGTATGTCCTATTGCACAACTTTTATGGATTATACAAACAATATACATTATTATTATTATTATTATTACTATTATTATTGCTATTTAAGCCTATACTCTTTCTGTTCTGTTTTTGAATGAGTACAGTACAGGCTTAAAGGTCCAATATTACACCGAATTTACCCTTGTGAGTTACCTCCTCACAAAAACATACCTGGAGTTGTGATTTGATTCATTCCCACATGTTTAAGTAACCTTTTATTATTAGCCTGTCTAGATCCCTAAAGCCCAAAACGCCACCTTGTGATGTCATGAAGCAGAAGTTTTCAAGTTAACAGCAAACTTTTACATTTTGTTCACTCGAGACTGACAATTCCAGATGTGAAATGATCCAAATGATTCTAGTGAAGGTGTGTGGACTTTAAAAACACAGTGGAGCACTTCCTGTATTACCACATGACATCACAAGGTGGAACAGAGTGTTTTATGTGTGAGAGAAGAAGTCCTAAAAATGCAGGATTTGTGTGTTAAACATGTGTGTATGAAACAAAAAACAATGCAAGGTAGGTTTTTTTCAATATTATGACATAGATCAGTAAATTGTGTAATATGGGCTCTTTAATTCATGAACTCAAGGTGAAAAACTAATAAAAAAAACACACAAACAAACAAATTAATCTATTTGACCTGTCACATATTTTCACGCTGGTAGTTCCATTCATATTGGATTGGAGGAATCAGTTTATCATGCTCAGAGATTGTGTTTTTATACAATGCTTTATCTGCACAAGAACACTATGAGGCCAGCACAGGGACATTTGTTTCTGTCATCCCATTGTTCTTAATATGCTTTTGTGTTCAGGCTCAAGGATTTTGTTAAGTGACTGTAATCCACTGTACACATTAGTATTTGGGTACACGCCGATTTCTTCAAACCATAATCTGATTTTATAAAAAAATATATAAATAAATAAATACATTTGGCATTTAATCTTTAACTTCTCTGCAGTCGTGACCTCAAGGCAAATCCGTTGACCTATGGATGAACTTGAAATGGCACCCTAAGATAAGCCCTATGTCCAGACCTGTAAACCAGATGTCGCTAATGCTCTTGTGGCTATAGGAGCGAGAGGGTCAAGTCACTTACAAGGGTTTTAACATGGAAAATAGGTTTAGTCATGCAGGGTATTAACCAGACCCAACCCCAATAAAAATGCAAATACCAGCAATAATCTTTGAATGTTATTTAAAGCCACACTACATAACTTTCGTGTTGGAGAGTTCGCTAGCTGCTCGTCTCCATATATTTATGTATGTTGTAATGTTGTTGTAATGTTGTTTTCTCATAAAAAAGCATATTTGGAGCTGCATTTTGTTGCATTCACACATGTTTAACACACAAACCCTGTACATTTAGACGCTCTCTCTGTCTCTTTAATGCACCTTCACTAGAATTATTTGGATAATTTCAGCACTGGACTTGCCAATACTGAAAAAATGGTAAAATGTAGCTGTGAACTTGAAAACTCCCACTGCATGACATCACAAGGTGGAACGGAGCATTTTTAGCTTTGACGACGCACAGACTAATAAGAAAGGGCTATTTAATGTGAATTACACAAAACACAACTCTATTATAACAGTAAATGTTGTGTAATATAGGACCTTTCATGCTATATATATGCCATGTTCCACAATATGGCATTAACATACTGTATCTCTCTCTATGTAGATAAGATGATGACGCCATCTGGCCAAGTTATCACTTTTTTATTGCATTTAGTGCGATTAACAACTTACTGTGGAACATTTCATCATCCCCATGGAGACAAGCAGCTGTGTAGTGCTCTTTAAAATATTTTCAAACGCAGTACAGTATAACATTATCAAGGCAAGGCCAACCCACTTGTTTTTGTTGCCCCCTTTGAGCCTCCATTACATTCAATAGCTATAATTTCTCATAAAATATTAAAGAGTTTCTGCATCTATATCTTCTTTCTTTTTTCAGTTGCCACAGCAGTTCCTCTCGCTCACTCGCTGAATATTACAGTTTTTATATTGTCACTGCCTGATACATGACACCATTACCGTAATACACTTTTGGTCACCCCAGACATGCGGTATTTTTATTTTATTCTTCCTCTCTTGTCTAAGATCATTCTGTTTTATATGCATTTTACACCATGTTCCAATTTTCCTGGTGCACCTTTTTATCGCCTATAGAATGTACTTTTACAGTAGAATGCACAAGCCAAACATAAATCAATGCTAGTGCAGCCTCTGCAGCTCAGTGAGTGAATTCTGGAGGTTCTAAGAATAAGAATAAGATAAAACTTGTATGTGTCCTCTGGCAACCCATGCTCAGCTGAAAAAAAAAAAATCAGCAACAGTAGCAACCTACATACTCTAAAAAAAAAGAAAAGTAAAAGAAGTTTCAACCAAAAATATACATTGGCTATTATCAAGCAAACCATAACTTTCAAATTCATGAAGATAAAATTATACCTTTATAATAATGCACTTTTTGTCACCCGAGATTTTGTATATGGTACTTTATTCTTTTGCTCTTAAACATAAACATAATGTTGAGATTTGTAAAGATCATTGTATTTTACATGTATTTTACACCATGTTCCAACTTTCCTGGTGCACCTTTTTTATTGCCTATAGAATGTATTTTTACAGTAGAATCAATCATAATCAATCATAAATCAATGCTAGTGCAGCCTCTGCAGCTCAATGAGTGAATTCTGGAGGTTCTAAGCTTTAACATAAGAATAAGATAAAACTTGTATATGTCCTCTGGCAACCCATGCTCAGTTGAAAAAAAAAATCAGCAACAGCAGCAACCTACATACCCTAGATTTTCACCAAAACAGAT
>KN493970.1:17678-32428 GCA_000787155.1 Scartelaos histophorus | reverse complement strand
TTTTTATTATTATTATTTTTATTATTAGGAATATTCACTAGCAAGGACCACGCCACAACAATGAAATAAGATAGAGATATTTTATTGATTTATTTATTGACTCAGGGTGAGGGCCTTCGTCTCCAATCCAAAATGGGCACCCAGATTCAGAACCCGATGTCTTCAGGCTGAAGGATGGACAACAGACCCTGGGAGGAAGTGGTCAAGAGTGTATTGCTTTACCTGTTACAGCATTAAAGTTTACATTATAGACATTTCTATCGCTCCAAAATGTCTTGTGAAACAATATTTATTCATATTGGGGTCGTTGAGATATATTCTACTGTATCTCCTGATCCATTTATCTGTCCTAATAAATGATGACATCACCGAGGATCACCGTGGAGCGGCTTTTTCAATTCCGTTACGTTGTCTGTGCAATGACAATAAAAGAATTCTGATTCTTACTATGAACAGGGCAACCTCTCCGCAGATCAGGCCTGTAACTTAGCCTGCTGTTATCACACGCATCAAGAAGATAGATGCGTTAACTGCATAAAGAAGTGGTCTAAGTTAGTGTGACGTCACCCATAGCGCTTGGCCCCAGTCAAATGAAGCTCACTGAGGCTGGCTGAGTTCAGTATTTGGAATAAGGATTGATTTATGGACAAAATAGTGAAATAAAACCCCCAGCATCAAGCAAATATGGGTAATATGAACATTTTAAGCCCAAAATTACAGAGAGGTGCGACGTTAGCTATGTCCATTTATATATACAGTCTGTGGTTTAATGTCATACTGCGAAATCCAGGCAAAAGTCCATGGAGACATACAAATCCTTGCATCCTTGAGTATTCTGCCATCAAAAGCACTGGCAAATTAGCAATATCTATAATGTTACAGTAAATACTAAATAAATAACATACTGAATTACAAAATGCATTATAACATATTCATAAAACTTTGCCGATTCAGAAAGAAATCTTAGTATTTTATAAGAACTGCAGACATCCAAGCTACCCCAGTTTCTCCTCCAATTAGCACTGCCACTGCTGATTCAGCCAATAATATTCAAGCTGTGGGATTTCCACTAAAGCCACTGCGATCACTTTGATGTAGATTCTTCTCTGTAGGAAAAGACTCTCTGGACCAAATGAGAAAAAAATCTGCCTTTTTTTTTTTTATTTTTTTTTTTTTATCATCCACACTTGCATATTTTCAGAGGTGACGGTTCGTTTTCCCAGCTTGCAGGATTGTGACAAGATGTTCGGTGGTCTGCTCCCCAAGGTGACTTTGAGCTGTGGGTCCGGCCTTCATCCTCCTCAGAGCTCACACGGCCCGAGAGAGGAGAGGGCCACACGAGTCTTATCCCTGGGCTTAAGGGAGGGTTCAATCAGAGGTGGAGCTCACGGTTCAAGTCAGTCAAGTTCACCCTGGAGTCCCACGGATACAACGTTATACTGAAGAGAAGTGACGAAACAGGTCAGAAATATTGAAAAGTTAATGATTTTTGATGCATTAAAGTTTTGCTATGTAACTTTTCTGGTAAACCCCCCTCTGGCTTGGCTCCACGGAGATGTTATTGCTTATTCTATGAAAGTTCCACAGTAAAGTGGTGAATTAAACGTATAAATCACCATGGAGACCGTTACAATAAGGCATATCTGGCGAAATTTGTTATAAAAACCATGATTAAATACAAGTTAGAAAGTCCTGGACATAAACATTGGTAGTTCCACTGAGACACAGGTTGGCAGTGCGATTCCAACTTCTACAAGTGAATGCGATTATCCTGTCCTTGGGCAAGACACTTAAACCACCTCATCCCCAGTGTTTGCATAGTTTGGAAGGGCGAATGATTTCTTGATTGTTCATTGTTTCATTTCATTTCGTTTTGGAAAATGTGACCAACTGTCTCCACGAAGATTTAAAAAAAAAAACAATATGTTGTCAGCTAAAATTCTCCAACTGACTTTTTTTTGTTAAACCTTTGCTTGTGATACATTTACACATTCAAACAATTAAATATTTGCTAAAAACATATATATGTGTATAAAAAACAAGTACAAGCTGCATAGAATCTCATATCTAATTAAAACTGCCCCACACAAGTTCAAAAAGTTTGCTGCTGCAAAAAATTTGGCCAAAATTTAGGACTGAACACGTAAATTTACCAGAAAATGACTTAAAAATTGTGAAATGATCAGTCCATGCAGCAAGATCATTTTACTTGACAAGTTATCTTAAAATAAACTCCCTCTAGACAACTAGGAAATTGATAATAACCTGATATAAGTTTGAAAATCTTGGCCTGATCAGAGAAATTTGCAGTGTATAATAGTAAGCCATTTAGCACCTACAACTTTTACTAAGAGAAAAACGCCCATAAAATAACATATACACCAAAAATAATGTACCGTACACTATTATTGAACACAGTTTTATTATTGTAGCAATGTTGGTGCTGTAAGGAAGGTAGGATTATGAGTGAGAAGGTGGCAGAGGAGGGAGGATCAAGGAGAGAGGAGAGGAGGATTGAGGAGGAGGAGAGGCACAGAGTAACTCGCTAAATTGGATATGAAATTCGATAGTGAATGTGGACATGTCCTCAGTGGGTGAAGCCGCAATAAGAGACAATACTGTGGGGTTTTATCAGTCACATACACAAGTGTGAAAAGGCGGCTCATGCTAATCCAGACAGGAAGTTGCATTTTGGAATAGTGGGTCTGGGTCTGATCTAAAAGTGTTAGAAACAGAACGTTCATTTGCAGTGGTCCACAATCATTCCTCACTAACCTTATGCATTCAGAGGATCATAAGAGATGGCTTTATAAGAACATTTAGAACATTTAACAACTGAGTTTTGTCATAACGGTAAAGATAACAGCAGCTAGCGTGCCAACTGCACACTCCCAACTTATCAGACAGTAAATCACTTTATATAAGATGCAGACAATCTTCTTAATGCTTTGGTCATCTGTAAAACAACCATCTTTTGTCAAATCACATTTCTCTCACCTCAGATGACTTCAGAGTTACTCTAAGTGCACCTTTCATTTATTCTTCTGAAATCCAGTCCTCTTTTAATGTTTTTTTCTGTTCTTTTTTCTTCAGCAGCCATATTTGTTTTTATACAGATGGACCATACATGTCCCTTATTGGCTAATCCACCTGTCAATCACACACTATGCATGAAAACACAAACTTGAGCAACTTCAGTATCTATAAAAGACGCAATACTAATGCATAGGATCCAGAAAAGACACTTCAATACTTCAGTAGTGAAGATGTGAGTCTTGGTGAATGAATCTTTTTGGAAGTCCCGCCCTGTGGGGTTGTGGAACTTCCGGTTAATGGATGTTTTTTAGCATGTACCTTGCTGCAATATGGATCAGAAACCGATACGACCAATAGTACTAGTAATATTAGTAGTCGTAGCAATAGCAGTAGTAATAGGAGGTTGGGTGTTCATTTGCGGCGCTGTGGGGGGACAGGGGTGTAACGGTACACAAACATCACAGTTCGGTACATACTTCGGTTTTAGTGCCACGGTTTGATTACGTTTCGGTACAGTTTGGGAACAAAATGCATAAATATGCATTTGCTTGTTTATTTGTGTGTTTATTTAACCGATATTTTTTTTTTAACATTATGTGTAATAAACACCCATAAAATTATTAAGTTTGAGCGTCCTGTGAGTGGAGTTCTGGCCCAGTTTTGGTATTGATGAAAGTAGTCCGGCAAGTTGGTTTGGGGCGTGAAAATGCCCTGTGACACACAGCCTACATTAGACCCCTGAAAATTTTCTCCAGGGGTGTCATGTGTTTGGTGGGGATGACGCAGTTCCAAGTCCTTAAGAAGTTTTGGACAGAAAGGAATTTCTTCCCAGATGCGCTGGGCCTCATGTCTGTGGAGAAAAAAAGGAATGTTTAAGGCTGAGAATCAGTAAGGTGCAAATGAAGTAATAGATTTCAAGAAACCACACTATTAATACTCTAAGTTCTAAACCTAACCTTGAAATATTTTCATGTTTGCAACTTTTAACTAAAGGGTAACAAAATGTTTTAAAAGAGTGAGTCAAATGAAACTGCAACATACTACTTCCCAACACTTGATATCAGAGTATTTTTGTATACACATAAAACTAAAGCAAACAGAAAACTACAGAGTTGACTCGACTGCTGACCTGACTTCCGGGGTGCGGAAGTGCTTCATGGAGGCAAAGATTGTGTCTGCTCCATATAGATCCACAACCTGTCCCAGCTGTTCTACTATGCCAGCTCTCGCTGAGTCAGGCAAGTGTCTGAAGAGCAGAGACACTTATTACAAACCATTTTAAAGTACATGGGAAAGGTCAGACTCATTTCCCTGGGTGATGTCAACATATTTAGGATTGAACTAAAACTTGTCTAAATGGAACAATAGTAAAAATAAATTGATTTTGTTAAAAGGTTAGAGTAGAGGTAGAGTAGAGGTCTCCTGGGTGGAGGGTCTGCAGGACATGATGGCACCGAGACCTGAGTGGCCTCAGGAACCTCAAACCTCTGTAGGCTCTTGTTGGGCTGAGGGCCTGTGCATCCGGTGAACAGCGAGACGTTTGACCCATGAGATTCATTTTTGCAATGTTTAAGCTGTTGAAATGATATCAAACTTTAAAGGTTGTATGGAGGATTTTTTTTTTTGGTTCAAATTGTCAATAATAGCATTATAGACATGCAGCAGCCTTATAATTATGATGACTAAAACAAAAGAAAGTCAGTTTATGAGGTCACTGAAAGGAGAAGAGAAGGGGGGAAAAAATAAAGCCACACTGAGGTGATTCTGGGAGATTCCTGCACTGAAGCAGATAACGGTCTAAAGACTGATGTGTACTTCTGGACAGGTATCTTCCCAGATAGCAAAAAGTATTCGTGGTGAATCTGCAGCGGAGGTATCCGAAGATTCACTGCTTCAGTCTGAGGCAGAGGTCAGAGGTCAGAGGTGCAGTGAGCCTGGCTCCTCTTCAGCTCCATGTCCTCCTGTTGAAGATCCAGAGTCTGTCAGAGTCCAGCTCTGGACTTTCATTTTGTCACAGCATCTGAAATGACACCAGTGAGTGTTAAATACCTCATTACACCTGATCTTCTTGTAAGGAGTTACAGTTTGGGTTTGTGAAGAACATTGAGAGTCATAATGACAGTTGCTGTGTGATTTGAACATGAAACACTTAATTGGAGAGACCTGTGCACTTAGGGTCAGTCTTTAAACTCCACCACTTCATGTTCTGAAAGAAACAACATTTACAACAGGTGTGATTATAATGTAAACCTGTTCAGTTAATAAACCTAATAAAGGCATGCTCATAGAGTACATTTAGTAGAAGGTCTTCCTCTACATTTCTGGAACTTGGCCTATCAGAGGGAATCCTGTAATACAAAAGAGAGAAACACTAATATGAGTTTGGATCATTTCAGGCCACAGTGTTTAATACAAGTGCAGTATTTACTTACAGAAGGTCTTTATCTTGCTCTTATGTCCATCTTATAACTAACCATAGTACATTCTGAAACAAATGAAAAACATTATTTAACTCAGGCTCATATCAATATGTACATGTATAAATATACAGCAGTAAAATGTATATTTCACTGCTGTATATTATACAGTACTGTACTACATATACTTTTACCACAACATTTAAAATAGAATAATTTATGATGGTGCTCATGATCAATATTAATGCAGTTAAGATGTTTCACATTAGTGGCCATATTAAAATGTCAGATCTTTCACTGAAAGGTTAAAGCTAAATTAAATCCTCACTGTTACAGAATCCATGAAAAGTCCTCACTTCTGATGACTGCAGGGCTGATGATGGAGACACTCAGCAGAAGGGCTCTTCATCAGGGAAATAGAAAATAAGTTTAGTTTGGTTCACTAATGTCAGTTGCCGTTAAAAGTTAAGGGCTTTATTACGTATCGTTATTGTATTAAGGCACCGACATAACTGCACTTTAGTCTTAAGAGTCGACACTCTACATATATAATAATTATCTATATACATTAAATACATCCAGCTCAGACACTGGGCGCACAGTCGCTCCACAGCCAAAGGGAGAGCGTCAAGAGCGGCGTCCAGCCAGAACCGAACCCGTGACTAATGTCCACGGGGGAAAGCCACATGTCCGTGATCGTAAAAATATATATGAATACAAGTAGCGTTATAATAGCGTTATGTCCAGACTCCTGACCTCACTTCCTTAGACTTTAGCTCCTGTCATTAGTTTTATCACTACTGCACTCATCAAAACTGATAAAACACACACAATGACAGATGCACAAACATCACAATTTAACATTAATATTATGTACATTAGTGATGACTAATACAGTTACATTTTTATCTATTTAAGTACAGTTAAATCTGCAGACAACAAGTGGATACTGCTGGTTCAGTCCTGGTTTAGACCTGGGTAAGACCTGTTTCAGTCCTGGTTCAGTCCTGGTTTAGACCTGGTTCAGTCCTGGTTTAGACGTGGTTCAGATCTGGATAAGACCTGGTTCAGTCCTGGTTTAGAACTGGTTTAGACCTGGTTTAGACCTGGTTTAGACCTAGTTTAGACCTGGTTTAGACCTGGTTTAGAGCTGGTTTAGACCTGGGTAAGACCTAGTTCAGACTTGGTTTAGAGCTGGTTTAGACCTGGTTTAGTCAACAGTTGCCCCTGAGCACCTGAGGGCTGAGCGTGCACTGATCCCTTGGGTGGACATACAGTGCTTAGGCTCGGTGCAGGCCACTGTGAGCTGCTTCTCTTCCCCGGGGCCGTGGGATGAGCCGCCAGCGACACCTGGGGAGAGGTCCTTCTACAGAATCCCCCCACACTGAGCCTTCCTTACCCTGCAGAGTGAGACAGTGTCGCTCTGATGAACGGCTCGCTTGTAAACTAGCCCTACTTGTGTTAATGCAATGCACTAATGCGCCTATTTCATATAGAAAGATGATGCAATAGTGAGTTGGGGATGTAGTATTTGGTTAAAGAGCCTTCCCTGAGCATCACAATCATGGACGAGTTCCCTCTTGGATATTAAAGAGCCGAGCCTCCGTGTAGTGACACACATAAATTGCGCAAACTCACTCATGCTCAGCCCTGCACCAAACTGAACACCATGAAACGAAACAGTTCGGTACAAATACATGTTCATTACACCCCTAATCGCAAGTGTTTGAGCTGATGCAAAAACCAGATAGAGAAAATTGAGAAGATAGAGAAAATTTTCAGCATGTGTAATCAGAAGTATGGCTTGAGAGCGTGTGAAGACGGCCAAATGTGTTTCTCACTCTCATTGTGTGAGAGTTGGCCGTCCTGATGAATGAATGAGAACAAGTGCAGCTAGCGCCAGCACCAGCTGACAGGTTTGTGTACAATGCATTGAATCAGAGCGCTTGCATTAGCATTAGCATTACCATTAGCTCCAAGCGACAGCAAACAACTTGGCACTCGCCAGTTCCACATAGTTAAATCTCTTAGGCACACGACACGACTTTTCATGAAGCCAAGAGGCATCTACAGAGGTTAACAACATAACAGTTATTTTGGAGAACTTTTTGAGGAAGAACAGTAATGTTTTAGAGCAATAATCGCCTACCTGTAGCAGGTCAGTAATGGAACAGACACAAGGATGTTCCAGGATGTTCACAAATTACACATCTAGTATTTGAACTGCACAAATCCACCTGTCTCTGCTTTTCATTTCATTTCTTTATTTGTTTTATTCATAAAAGATGAACACAGAATAATTCAATATCATATAACAATGTGATTGAAAAGGAGAAGGAAGTATAAACATAACCCCCTTTTCACACAAAATTAGACATTTCCGTCACTTTTACAGTTTCCAACTACACTTATGAGGAAGTTATTTATGTGACAGGCACAGTATGAAATATTTGTTAACGAACACAAAAAGACAGTTCGTTTTAGAATAGTTACATATGTTTTATTCATTACCATTCCTAATAAGGAGTTCGCTAAAGCTTTTCGACCTTGTTGGTTGAAGATTTGGAGATCAGATTCATGAGGCTGGTGGATAATATGCCAGACATTTTCACAGATTTTATTTATGCCATAGAAAACCATTAACCGAAAGTTCCCCATCCCTACAGGGCAGGACTTCCAGCCGCTGTGAAAAAAGTCTATTCACCCAGACTCACATCTTTGTAGTGAAGTAATGAAGAAATGTTTGGATCCCACGCATTTTACTGCAACTTTTACAGATGCCAATATTGGTATTCGAACAGTTCTATGAAAACCCATGTGATTTTCAGAGCGGGGCCACAGCTTGTTTAGTTTACCCGCTGCTGACACATCAACATCTATACTCTATATCCTTACTCAAGCTTGAGTTTTCATGCATAGCCAGGTTATTAGTGTAGTTTTCTTAGTTTGAAAAAGTCTTCCCAACTTCAGTTTCTCCTTTGTGAGTTTTATACCATTGTTTCCATGACTTTCTTCTCCCTTTCTCTTTCATCTGGCGGTGTGCACAGAAATGTAATGTGTCTGACTGACAAAGAGACGCTGACAAAAGCTATAGCGCTGCAGAAACACGGAACAACTTCAGTTCAATGCGTCTTAAGGAAAGATTTCTGAGAGGGGAGTGGGAGGGACAGGTGCGCTGAGAGAAACTAGCACAGCAACAAATGTCTTTCTTGTAGCTGTCACGCTCTTTTGTCAACACAGCTTGGTTTCATTTTTCATACCACAAAATGTAAAAAAAAAAAAAAGAGAGTAATAACCCATTTTGATATGTCATGGTGGGTATCAAATACAAGTGTGCGTTTTTTCAGTTTCAAAAATCAAGTCATGAAATTGGTCACACACAGAGTTGAACCTATGCTAAGGCTAAGGTAAAGTTTATTGTAAAAATGTGTCCTCTGTATTTGACCCGTTCCTTATCATCGATTGGGGAGGTTGAATGTAAGTCTAGACTTTATGATGATTTATTTTTGCCATATTTTGGGTTGGTGAGGGAAGTTAGACTATTAAGAAGGCCCAAAGACCTTATGACATTGATTAAATATTATATTATGCCTTTTTCTGATCTAGGTTCAAATGTTTCTCTCAAAAACACATCCCCTGCATATCCAGTAAAAAAATAAAGCTGACTACTTTGTGGATTTCACCTATAGCGGGTTATATTTAGAATAAGGGACCACTGTAGCCTAAAACCTGTGAAATGTGTTTTCTTTATAAAATGTAAGTGTATGTTTCCTGCATAATGTTTTAGTCAGGCATCAGTGTGGACAGCTCCATATTTACAGTGGGCCAGGACCCATTTCCTGAAGGTGCTTCAGAAACTAAGGTATATTTGCATGTTATACTAGTTTGACTAAAAGTTAGTGAAGTCAGTTTGATCTAAAATCCTGGAGATTGCATCAAGAACCCCAGGGTAAAAGAGTGTTTTGGGAAAGGGACTTTTTAGACAGGACAAGAAATATGTCACCACTTTATACCATTGGACATTTCAGTTTTTTGTTTCTCTGTGCGATCATGTCAAGCTGTGATTTGTGTACGATGGTGTTGAGATTTTGCACCATCCTCAGGCTGCATCAGGTGCAGTACGCCAAGATGTTTCATCATGATGTATCTGATGTGCTGTTTCCATTTGTTTATTCGACAAGAACAATTCTGACTCCAATCAAACTTGTGTCTGACTTGGTAACAATGAATATACTGGCTTCAGAATGAAGTCAGTTCTATTGCACATACGCCAAGAAGTTGATTGGTGCTGTTTATTGACTATAATAAGAAGATGATCTAAAAACATAACCATCATCAAGAAAATATGTCATAATATGTCAAACATATGTCTGCCGCATAGTTATAATCCAGGACACCAGTGGATCATTATTTTATATAAAAATAAATCTGTCTAATACTCAATGTCTAGTACATGTACATTTGTCTCTCTTTTACAAAAAACATTGCAATATATTTCATCAAGTCTGAAGATCGCTTTGCTTTAATGAATGTTTATTCAAATGTATTTATACAGAACATGTAGATCCACTGTTAAGCCAGATGGGAGAAAGATCAGTGTTATTTGTGCCTCTGAGAATGACATTTCCCATTTCATACGGTCCATTCTTTAGGTACTGTATTTGGTGCTTTGTTTAAGGGTGAACTGTGTAATCTCTTCAAATCCTCCACCTGCTCGTCTCTATGGAAATGTTAGGACTTTGTCTGGAATGTTTCTCAGTATGCTGCCATATAACTTGGATTTATTCAATTATTAATTACATATGGATTCAGCGCTCAAAAATACTGTGAAAAACATGCATTAATGTACTCTACTATTAATATTGCTACGCTGGTTAGGAATATTACCTTTGAACTCGTAGTACGGCTTTGACTGGGGGTTACATCCACAACCAAAGTCTATAATCCAGACCACAGAGTCCAGCGCCAGGATCAGGAGATTTTCCATTTTAATTTCTCTGTGGAAAACCCCATTTGAGTGAAGCTCCACGAGCGCATGGACAACCTGACGAAGCACCTCCTGCAGGACAATAAGAAGAAGGTGGATTAGAAAAGAAGAGAAGAAGAAGAGATGCTGTTTTCTGCTGTGTAGTCTGACTTACTACTATTCTATGACCCCCATGCATTTCAATGACAACAGGCTCTATTCACGCTGACGTCACAAACCAGGAAGAAAGAAGCAATTACAACTTCTAGTTTTTCCCACACTGGGCTCTACTGATGGTGATATGTATGTTTGTGATTATTGCTACAGTGATGTTTAGATGAAGAAAATCAGGCCACCACAAAAAGAGCCTGTCTGAAGTTGTAATCGCTTCTTTCCAAACATCTTCCTGGTTTGTGACGTAGTGTGAATAGAGCCTATACTGATCTTAAACTAGTTGTTCTAAAGTTGACGACCCCAAAGGAGGACAAAAGAAGAATACAATTTACTCAAATTCAAAGAACCAGAAACTCACAGGCCACAGCTTGAGAAACACTGACTTAGATGATTAAACATCCATGTTATTTCTCATTTTTGTAGCTACAGATAAATGCCAAAAAAAATGAAATAACCAAATACCTTTTTGGTTTGGTGTCACAATTCTTCAAGTGACACAAGAAGAATTTATAGAGAAAGAGCAAACGACACAAGACAACAGTGAAATAGAGAAGAAAGTTATTTTAAAATCCATTGTGCTTTGTCTTCCAAATAAAACAGTTACTCTGAAAAATAAATATATATACTGGATTATCTGGTTATTCTAATTAGTTTTACTGGCCATGCAAATGTTACCACTGACTGAGCAGATTGACATATTAAGTGCATGTATTTTTTTTTCATGAAAGTTTTATTTGTTTGTTTTATTTTTTCATACCTTTGCATGGACTTAAACCATTTCACTGTATGTCTATAGCATTATACTTCTATACAGGATGCCGAAAACTCTACTATATGGTGTTATGGGTGAAAGTATAAAGATAGCAGGTGTGTGTGGTTTTGTATGCCCACATAAAAGGTTGTGAGGCAGTTAATGTGGTTAGATAAGCAAGCACAGAGAAGGCCGATAGCTGTGCACCATGATCCCATAATCCTCCTCTGTGGAACATTTTATCAACTTTGCTCTCTGCTTTGTAGCTTTGAATGTTTTTCCTCTCAGTAAGATTGTGAAAGGCACTGAAGGAAGGGAACAGTTTCAAATGAAATCTTGTCACGTGCTAATTTTAAATCTAATGCAATACTGAATTAATACATTGTTTTCTGTTCATTTATTTTTATGTATTTTGGTTTGATTGGCAAATTGCTCAAAGCTAAACCACTGGCACAGGTGCAAGGCGTGCTTCTTGGTTTTGGTTCATCCATCCATTTATTTTTTTCTGCTTAGCCAGGGGCAGTACCTGGAGAGGGCAAGCCACCTTTTTCCGCCCGTGATATGGAGGAGCTAATTTTTTCATCTCGGTCGCTTCACATTCAGCTGTAAACGCCCACAAACTAGTTCAATGAAGACATAAGGACAACATCATGTGCACGAATGATGAGTGTGTAATTCTGTCCATAAAAACAGAAACTGTGACAAGGGGATCATTTGGAGCCCTGGCCGAGTCCAATATGCACTGGGAACAGTCCGATTTTACTGTCAGTAATACAAACACAGCTCCTGCTCCAGTCGTACAGGGACCGGACGGCCCTGAGCAAAGGGCCCAGGACACCATTCTCTCAGAGCTTTCCTCAGAGGACACCGCCAAGGACACAGTTAGATGCCCTCTCCAGATCCACAAAGCACCTGTGGACTGGTTGGGCAAATTCCCATGACCCCTTGAGCACCTGATGGTAGAATACAGAGCTGACCCAGTGTTCCATGACCTGGACAAAAACCACGCTGCTCCTCCAGACTCTTCTGTGGATTGTTGGTCCATCAGTGCATAAACAAACACTATCTAACTTTCACACTTTCCATCCAAATGTTCAAATAGAGAAAACTGTCCAAACAGCCAGTTACTTTAGATGCACAAAATGTCTTTAACAAAAAGATGTAATGTGAGGAATACTGATCACATTGATTACATATTTTGAGACAAAATAAGCTTCAGCCTTGAGTCTCCACATTGACCTCAAAAACTTTCACATAAACACGTTTCATTTCCCTATTAAACCGAAGCACAGGCCAAATCCAATTGTTTTGTCAAATGTCTGTGTGGCTGACCTTTCAGTGGAGTTAAGTAATGAATAAGAATAAGATCTGAAATCGTTTATACTTCAGTGCTCCTTGAACTGCTATAATTCATTCTTGTGTTTACCAGTCAATGACACACCACCACAACAACTTCAGATATTGTATTCTACTATTTGCTATCCAAGCAAATTAGAATCTACATTCCTCCCATACAGCTATAAACATATCAGACTGTTGTGGTAAAGAAGGAGCTGAGTCCAAAGGCAAAGCTCTCGATTTACCAGGTCAATTGTTCATACCCTCACCTATGGTAATGAGCTTTGAGTAATGACCAAAAGGACAAGATCGTGGATACAGGCAGTCGAAATGAGTTTCCTCCACAAAATGACCGATCGCTCGCCTATGGTGAGGAGCTCAGTCATACAGATGGAGCTCGGAGTAGAGCCTCTGATCCATGTTGAGAAGAGCAGCTGAGTTGGCTTGCGCTTCTGTTCTGGATGCCTCTTGGACGCCTCACTGGAAATATATTCGTGTCCTACGGGAAAGAGGCCACAGGGAGCCCCCAGGACACACTGGGGGGACTATGTCACGCAACTGATGTGGGAAGGTTTGTCCAGACGAGCTCCAGTAAGTATCTGGTCTCAGGGAAGTTTTGAAGTCCAAGCTCAGATGCCTGCCCCCGTGACCTTGCCCTGGATAAACAAAAGATGGATGAATAAAAATGTAATTGTGTTGTGAAAATGAATTCTGCAAACTGTATGGTCAGAACTGAGATAAAAACACAACTTTCTACTCTGCACCTAAACCACCGTCACCCCAGAACAGCATGGAAATCAAACCCACAACCTTTAAGGTCGGAAATGACCTATTCGTCTTCTAAAAATTGATGGAAGTGGCCTCACAAGTACCTGAATTGCTCAAAAACACAAACAATTGGACCACCTCTGTGCAAAATGGATTCAAATAGTGTGCAAGAGAAGAGAAGTCAAGAAGGTGTTTTCAGATGAATGGAATAAAATACCAAAATAATCCTTGTGGGTAAATAGGTGGATATTTTGGGGCAGATGGCGGAGAGCAAAGCCACCTCCAGCTGGGCTTTTGAAAACTTGTGTGTAGGATAGAAGAGACAGCCAAAAGACAGGTTGTTGAAAGAGAGAGGGTTGCGTATTGGTCGTTTCATGTCCTCCGTGCGATGTGTAGACTCCATTTCTGTCTTGTCCTATTTTCCGCTGTGTCTCCGTCGGTATTGTTCCCGTCTGCAGGGTTCGCTCTCTCTCTCTCCCACCCTGTGAAGATGAGATAAATCTTTAATGATGGCTGCTTCAAACTCCAAAAGTCATGGAGGGGATTGAGCAAGTTGGGACAATGAGAGACGGATGGATGGAACTTTTCTGGTGAAGGGTCCATTACCTGCTTTTCTAATGAAGATGTTACTGTTTTTTCTGGAATGTTCCCCAGATTAGTTGTGAATTTAACCATATCTATGTCGTCTATACTGCATAAATAAATACTTGAATACTTGGTCTTGTGGCGTCACCAGTTTCCATGGAGATTATGGCAGGGCTGTTGATGAAATCTGAATCTAATCAACTCAATGATCAGCTTGAGTCTTTTTTAATGAAAAGATGGACAGTCAATCCTCTGTCAGTCATGGCAGTGTGGCAGTCAGAGGATGTGGTGTAGACAGTTTAGAGTAGTAGCAGAAATGGTGTTGCAACAGCGCTACCCCAAATCTAGTTTGAGGAGATATCGTCTATGTATAAGGCACACAGGTTCATTGTTGATGGACAGAGGCATAATTCACATGTATCAAAAGTATAATTTATTTACACATTTTCCATAAATTAGTTCAATGTGACAGTTTCCAGAAGTTGGCAATTAGTTTCACAGTTCCAAAGTTCATTCGTAAATCCAGTCCAATATCTGGAAAAAAAATGGTACACGGAAAAGGTAAGAAAAGGCAACGAAAGGCAAGACGACGATGGTGCACTCAAGACCTATAAAGTAAAAGGCACATTACCCCCAATTGTAGAACTAAGTGATTGTTTGGAGGTTTGATATCATGCCACACACACACACACACACACACACACACACCTGTATG
>KN493970.1:0-17652 GCA_000787155.1 Scartelaos histophorus | reverse complement strand
GCCGGCATGACGGGCGGTACACAAACGCCGCGGCTAACATGGCCCATGGCAGCAAGCACTAAATAAAGCAAATAATCAGCGCTACAAACTTTACTGAATCCTGAACTTAACAGTGAATCTGCAATACTACCTGAGAGCGGTGAACAAACGGTGTCAAAAATGGGACCCCGAAGTACGAGTGTGTGGTCAGAGGGCAAGTGAATGGAAAGTGAGAGCTTTTATAGATGGACTGCTGTCACCACTAACTAATATTTAGACTGCAGAGCCCACCTGCAGGCTACACCACTACAGAAGTATAATAAAATCTGGAAAAGAACCTAAGAAGGCGTTCTGTTGTTTTCAGTGGCCTGTGCTCACTGGCATGAAAGGCCTAATAAATATTTTTTCTTCTGCATCAGTCAGCAAGATAGCTGTTAGAACGAGGCTAGACAAAATCTTTACATTTAGGTCCTTTGAGGATAAAAAGTTCATGTTGTGAAAATGGAGAAGAATCTCTACAAAATCCGACCACTGTCAAAGTTGTTCAGTCCCGTCAGCTTTTTACTATCACACAGTTTTACACGTTTCATAAACAAATAATACAAAACTTGTTTCTTTGCTGTTCTGACGCCACTAAAGCCTCATAAAAAGCACTCTTGTGTTGGCGCTGGCTTATTTTGAGCATGAGATAAACAATAATTGAATTTTTGTTCCATGAAAATTACACTTCAAATGCCCAGCAGCCTGTTTACAGAGCCAGCCCCAGTGACAGCATGGTGCCAGGGAGATCAAAACCACAAAGCGTTATTTATACAAACACTAAACACTGCGTCTCATTGGCAATAGCTTTCATTTACCCTTTAGCTTTTAATAGATTACCTTTTAAAGCCATTTATGCTTTATGAATAATAATGTCAAAATGCACACAGGACCAAAGGTAGAAAGAGTAGCCTGTACTGCTATGGGGTAGGAAAAATATTATATTCCCTCTTCCTTTTGCACCAAGCGTTGTTACTCCCCCTTCAGAGCGCTATCACAACACATTTAGCGTGCAAACTGCTAATGAAGCTACTGCACATCTCATCAGGTTTGCGCATTAAGTTGTTGCATAGTTTTGTATCCTGCTTTTGCATATTTATGGAGAATTTTCATGTGAGTTATTCTGAATTTTAGTTGTGGAAATGTTAAGTATACTTTTACAGTATGTTTCAAATTCAAAATAAAAATCTCACTTATATTTTCAAGTCCTCAAATTCAGCAGTCAAAATTCAGAGTGTAAAATTCACAGTGAAAGATCCAAGATGCCAAGACAAACGCAATCAACACTGTGTGAGTGAATGATTACACAGGCTGTTTCCTATTGGCCATTCTCATCTGTGGGCGGGGCTTACACTTAAGAAATAAGAGATGAGGTTTGGAGAAGGCTAATTCTGACCAATCAGATCGCTTCACTGAACCATTTCCTGTTTGTTGCTAAATCAGATCGGATAATTTTGGATCGATTGCTTCTGTCTTAGAATCTTCGATCTTAGCTGCAATTTTTTTAAACTGCAAATTTTACACTCTGAATTTTGACTCTTGAATTTGAGGGCTTAAAAATATTTGTGTGACATTTTTATTTTGAATTAAAAATTTTCAGCAACTAAAATTCAGAATAAGAATAATTCAAACATGTTTTTTCAGAGTTAAAAGAAAATTCTAAGTTCAACAATATTTAAAATTCTAAATCTGGTGAAAGTAATCTTATCTTCCATATGTGAGTTGGAGAAAATGACTCAAACGTGCACAGATGAGAAAACCATTTCAGGCATGTTTTTTGTGCAGTACCCCCACTTTAAAGAAGACGTTTTGTGCTTTTGTCTGTTATAATTTTCACTCAAACAACTTAATAAAATAAAACAATGCCATTGATTTCCATTTTAGAAAACAACAAAAAGCCATGGAGCTGTCGGAACCTCCGATGGATAGAGAGATAGCTCACACTAGCAGATTTTGTTTTTCATTCGTGGCAAAATTACCACACAAATCCAACACACATGATCGATCAAGAAAATAAAACTTAAGCAAAGTAAGTACAGAGCGGTGAGCGTGTACCTGTGGTGGAGTTAATCTGCAAATTGAAATTAAGGATTAAAGATTGCTCAAAAAATGTACAAATCATTCCAAATACAATTTCAAGAGGTTAAACAAGAAGGAGAAACAACTATACCAATGGTTAAAAGCTTTGAAAAGTTGATTTGGCAAAAATATGTCTGCTTTAAAAATGTAAAAAAGTAAATATAACTTGATTAAATGTAAACTAAATACTACCAAACATGAGTTAAAATTGCAAAGTGCATTTTCAAATACTGTTTTTACTTGGCTCCCTATTAGAATCATTGAATAGATGCGTATAGTTCAAGGACAGTGGGACAGTTTGACATCCTGCCATTTGCTATTTAAAACTATGACATGACAAAATACCTTAAAGTTTAAAGATGCCTGCAGTTGTTTAATGCAAAAACACACGCCAGAGTTTTTGACAGTTTTTGAGGATTAGGCGCTAAAACTTTCTTACTTACATCATGATAAAATATTGAACATTTCCTCCCAGCTGCCCCCACCTGCTCCAATGACTAATGTGTGTGAGAATGTGCCATAGCATATTGTATTATTCACAAGTGGGAGACAGTCATGTTCTAATACCTCTTGTAATGCAGGAGACCCTCATATAAATGTTTTGTAGCGCAGTCTTGGCATGAGCACATGTTTCCACTCAGGCTCATCAAAAGTAATGACAGGCAATAACTGGCAATGTTTTCCTGTGGCACAAACGACATACTCTGTACTGTAAATATAACCCATGGCAGTCAATAACATGTGGAAATAGTAAAACTGTCACTTTTTGTCTTTATCTTGAGCCACTCTCTCTAACCTCATTCTCGTTTTCTTTGTCCTCTTCTGCAACACTATAGTTATTGACATCTCTCTCTCTTCCTCTCTCTGTTTCTCTGGCTTCATTTCTTTCTCAACTTAATATCATCCTCTGAAAGTGCTTTAATTTCCTAACTTTGGCAGGAAGACAAATTCTGACAATTTCTGTGCGTTCACATACTCTTGTGTTCATGAATCTGTCGTGTTCATCTCCAGCAGAAGTGTTTATCGTATTTTTTGGGCTATAAAGCTCACCCGATTATAAGGCGCAGTATCAAATAATATGTCAGTTGTGTCATTGTCCACACATAAGGAGCATCGGATTATAAGGCGCAATAAGAAAAACAAAACGCGTGTCGGATAAATTGAACTTTAGGTCATTAGGAACTCAGGTCATTTACAATAACTCTCAGTTGTAGCTAACACAAAAATACAAGTTTAACAGTTGGTGATTTGGGCATCAAACATGCCCGGATCCCTCTCAACACTGTTCAGTTTAACACTAAAATACAAAACCTGAAATCTGCATGGTGCATGTCTCTTAACAGGTGCATTTTGGGTCCTTGTACAGCACACGGCAGAACTACCGGTATGTTGCACAGTCGCCCTATATGTGGCCAACATATTACTCCTCCTGACTCGCCCACTAATACCTTATTAGACTAATGTGGACAACATCAAATCGGTTGGAGGTTAAACACAACCAAAGGTCACACATAAGGCCACTGTGGATTTTTGAGAAAATGTAATGATTTTAGATGCACCTTATAGTCCGAAAAATATGGTACATGTAAAAGTGTTGCAGAAACTGACCAATCACAGGGCGGCACTCTGGTTTGTGGAGGAGCAGGCGTTGAAGGAACCAACACATACATGGGGGTGTCCACAAACACACTTGGGACCATATTTGAAGAGAAATACACTGTTTTGTTTTTGCTTTTCTCTCAACTGGATTTAACTAGTTAGATTTTTTTCGGCTTGTTCCACTGTCAGAACTCCTTTCAGAGGGCTACACACATTAATCTGGTGAGAGGCAGGTTACCAGTTTCCACCATCAACTTACAACATGCACAATAAGTACATTTCTCCAGCTGAGGCAGTCGTGGCCAACCCAGCTCAAGATCTGGAGATGGAGCCCCAGTCTGTGGAGCCCACTTTCCTGACAGGTAATTTCCTGCTTCACAGACAATAAAACTTTTTCTAATGAGATGCAGACAGCACACAGCGGAATTACTTTGTTCTCATGAGCTGCTTTTACTGTAGATCTCTACATGGACAATCAAATGATTTTTTTATTACACAAAATATTGTTCTGTCTCTAAATTTAGATACTAAGGAATTGATCTGATACTCAATATGATTCCCATACTATGATGATGATTAAAAATACTTTCTTTATAATATAATGCGATTTTCAACATTAAATAATATTTTATTTTTCTTGTGTAATCCCTCAGTGGTTCAGGTAGGTTCTATATTGGTCCATGGGTGAGTACCAGTCTAGTTGTTCTGCTACAGCTCAAGATCATTCTAAAGCTATTCAGGAAAGGTTAGTTTCTGTTCTGTGTAATCAACTTTTTAGTATTGATACCTGCTTAAATGAGTATCTTGTTTCTATGGGGCGCCGTTTGTAAAGCAGCTCATGCTGAAAAAACCTTAAGCATTTTTGTGATATTTGTGAAACACATAAAACACATTGTGTTTTAGGTTTTTTCAGCACCCCATAGTTTCTGACGTCGAGAAGAAGAGAAAAAAACTGTCATGTGTCACGTGTGCACTGGCCCCCTGCAGAATCACACTACAGACGCTGCCTTTAATCTACAGCATTTCTATCCATGACTTTCATTTATATTCATTAGGTCTTTGAACGTGAAAACACAGAGCACCTCAGCGGAGCAGTGAGGTCAGAGTCCATTACTGTCACACCACTTTTACTGCAAACTTTCAGACTGACATCAAGAAGTGACATAGTTTGGTTAGTTTCCTGGAGCAGCTGAGAGCTCTGTGCATATCTGAAAGGGTTTAACACCCATCTTACAACTTACAACCCTAACCCTAATAAATGGATAATGGTTTATGTTTCACAGTGATCTAACTGCACCTCATCTAAGGCCTGACCTGGCCTAGATCACTACTGAGGGTTTGAACTTTGTGTTTAAACAAGAGAGAAATGTGTCAAAATGTTAATTCCTGTCTGAGAAATATGTAATGACGGGTTTTACAGCCTTAAAACAGATAGAGTAATTGTAAAAAATAAAGCTACTTTGCAGATTTCACCTATTACGGGTTATTTTTAAAACATACAATATTGTCCTGGCACATCACTCTCCACTGATGCCCTGAGTGTCCGACTGAGCCCCCGACAGTTAGTCCAACACATTTACCTGCATTAGTCGCTCTCACAGCAGACAGTGTCCACCTCAGCAGACACACGATGCTCACACACAAGTCCTGTTATTGAGCTTGAAGCTTTTACAACAGTAATTAGCGCACTTAATCGTCTCCATTTCAATGGATCCATTGTCTCCCAGCGGCCCTGACCCTGTTCCGACGGCGCACCTACTACTTTGTATCTTGCATTTAAAACAAGAGCATCAAGTAAACAGTGGTGGAAATCCAGTTAAGAGTTAGCGAACCAACAGAGACACTGCAGACCACAGGACTATTTATTACTGATACAGACCTTGGCTCAGACACAGTTGACTGAACCTTTCTCTCCTGAAATAACATGAGTTGAGGAGATTAATTGTTGTGGGGAGAGTTGAAGCATTTATCTCCACATATCTTTAGCTAACAAGATATCTGGGGTCTGCACAGTGACAGGAACTACTTTCAATTTCCATATTACCGTATAAAGATAATTAGAGCTAAAACACAAACAAACCAAAGAATCTCCATGGACAAAAACAGCAGTGAAATACCATTTGCCCATAGTTCTGCCTCAGTGCCACTCAGTCAAGGCCAGTTCACACCGGAGAGTCAAGGCGTCCAGTTTACATGCAAAGTCTATGTAGTCGCGGGTTTAGAGCATCCAGCGATTTTGCAGCACATCTCCAGGCGTCAGCGCAGTCCGAATCTGGTGTCGACGCACCATCTCTGGAGCCTTCTGGCATTATTGCTCTGGACACACAACCAAAGTTTGAAACTTTTGGCGTCGGACGCAGTGCATCAACCTCCAGTGACGTAGCGACATTACCAGGAGAAGAAAGAGAAAAAAGACCCGGAAACTGGAGCCACAAATAATAATAATTATAATAAAAACACTAAAGTCACTCTCTCATCTTGTCGGCCATCACTTGTTTCCAGGCCAGTGTCCTTTTCTATGCAGTGGTGTGCTGGGGAGGGAGCACAAAGAAGAGGGATGTTGGGCGACTTGATGAGGCTGGTGAGGAAAGCTGGATCCATTGTGGGTGAAGAACTGCAGAGCTTCACTACAGTGGGAGATGTCAGATCTCTCAACAAACTGCTTGCCATCCTGGACAATGAGGAACATCCACTCTACAACACTTTTTTCAGTCAGAAGAGTCTGTTCAGTTGGAGGCTGAGGGCAGTTCATTGCAGAACTGACAGATTGGGAAAATATTTTGCCCCTAGAGCGATCCAGCTTTACAATCTATCAATTAAGGACCAGGACAAATACATTGACTTTTCTGCGTAGATTTAGTTTTACAATTTTATTTTATTCTATTTTTATTTTTAATATTTTTGAACAATACAGAGCAAACCTGGAACATGAATTTCCCCTTGGGGATAAATAAAGTTTATGTCTATGTCTATGTCAATGGACGCCCTGAATCCACGTCCAGTATCTTTCTCCGGTTTGTTCATGCCGCCAAAACGCGTGTCAGGTGCGTCTAAACTCAAATGGCGTCCAACTTGAGGCGTCCAGAGAGTTTTTTGACACTCTAGTGTGAATGGACCTTCAGAATGCTGAGGGGCAAATAAAATGAAGCCATTACCTTTATTGTGGGACTATTGTAGTATGGAAACAGACTTTAAAAATTTAGTTTTTTTTGATAATATTTGAACATTTTGATTTATTGGTTGCTATCAAGCTAAAACAGCAGAAATCGCTACTAGCCAAAACTTTGGCCACACCCTCTCACACCTTCAGCTTTACAATAAACTAACGTAAAATGTTTTTTAGGAATGCCTGTTATTGTCAAAAGCAGTGGTCAAAGACTCTAAAAATCAACCAAATGTAAAATCTGGAGTTGATTTTTCATTACTATATTCCATATGTGTTCATTTGTAGTTTTTATATCTTCAGTGAGATTCTACAATGCAAATAATCATAGAAATAAAGAAGAAACTTAATGAAAAAGTGTGCCTGAACTTTTGACTGGTAGTATTCTTTTTCTTTTCTTTTGCTTCGAGTAAAGGATAGTGAGGAATGCCATCCAACTTTTCTACCTTAATATTTTTTGGTGATGACCCATAAGTCAAAAATATGTTTCCTATCTTGACAGCGCTTCTCACTTCCGCATATCTCCCTGTATATCGATCCATCTTTTTATATGACCCTTCCAGCTCTGTACCGCATTATATTTCCTGAAATCTTCACGTGAATGAGAGCACCTCTGAAATGTAGCTTTGCGCTTAAGATCCTCCGCCTCACTCATTCCTCCCCATTCTTCTTCATTCTTCACCGTTATTGTAAGTGAATATTTCTGGAGTTTCCAAATGGTTTCATCATAAAATCCAGAGAGCGGTCGGTAAATTAGCACTTTTATTACTCTTTCATCAGAAAAGTACAGCTGGCAGTCATACGGTTATAGAAACGGGGAGAGGAAAAGGCCGAGGAAGAGGAGGCCTGGAGAAGACGGGAGCTAAATAAGGAGCCTACAGCGCTAACCACTAATTGACCCGAACCTCTACTCCGCCGCCAGAGAAGATACTGTGAATCTGCAGCATATTCTAATTAATATGACAGGTAGCTTTCATCATGCACCAGCCCCACGTAGCAGTGCGAGAATGTGGAGCCAAGAGACAAGCAGACAATGATGAAACTGAATGTTGTTTAGCCTGAATAATAAAAATATTTGCGAACCGTCAGAATCAAAATCAACAAGATTAAAAATAAGTCATATGATTTCTTTTTTTTTTTTTAGAAATATTTGTATTAAAGGGGTGTACGTTTTTTTCTCATGCTTGTCTCCATGGTGATGGTATCGCCGTGCCTGGGATGATATTGAAAGCGTATCTACCGTCTTGCATGAATCAGAGGGTTATTTTCTGATCTACACTATAATATAATGTTGTTTCTTCATCACAAACATACCTGGAGTTTCTTTTTTTGTTTTATCTCACGTTTAATACACAAATCCTGCGTATTTATGCTGTGTTCAGGAAAACAGGAAGTGCTCCATTGTGCTGGAGTGTGGAACAGGGCATTTTGAGCCTTGCAGATGCAGACAGATAATAATAATAATGCAGGATTACAACATAACAGTGTGGCCTAAAGCTCACTGGAATCAATTTTGTGCAATTTTCGTCCTTTCAATTTGTTTTTTCAATTGACATTTACTCATACATACTTGAAACTTCTATTGAAAATGATAGTTGTAAGTAAAGCTCTTGAGTTTGTATCTGCCTGAGTGACAAAAGCAGTCCCTGTAGGCACTGTGGGCTCAATGACATTTGCTTGTATAGTGTAGTGTGTTTTAGGAATGTGCATCGATGAGATAATAAAACAAGAGAGGTTCAAACTGAGCTTATGGTGCACTGCAGAACTTTTTATGATGGAGCCACCTGCTTGTCTCCTTAGAGAAGTTATTAAAGCAGACTTAATCTGCAAAATTAACTTTCCAGAGATTTTAACCATGTTATAGTTGTTTCCCCTCACCACCTACTCATCTGTGCAAAACACTCCAAATACAACTTCGATTAAAGATGTTTGAGCAATCTTTAATCACTTACTTTCAAGACGCCATGTTACCGACCAATCAGTATTTTCACCAGCACACACCCACTGCTCTGAACTTTCTTATCCAATTTAAAGAGAGACTGGCAGCTGTCCATAGGAGACGCCGACTCTTTGTTGTGATTAGATTTATTACGACGTCCCATTGGGAATGGCAGTTTTCTAACGCAGAAGTCAACAGACTTTTGTTATATTTTCCGCATTTTAAATCACAATATTAATCTAAAACAACTTGAAGTAAATAAAAGGCATTTTAGATTAATATTGTGATTTAATGTGCAAAATATAACAATGACCCACAGTGTTATGGATTATAACCATATGGCAGACCAAGTACAATAGGTCTTCTTTAATAGGTGTCAGCTTCCTGTTTTAAGCAACATTTTCATCATTATAACATTTTCATAATACAAAAAAATATATTGTTTTATTTTTAAGCATTAATACAATCACAACAGCCCCATTTTCTTCCTTCTGAAGCCAATGGGTTGCACTGAAATGTTCTACAGTAAAAAAAACAAAACAAAACATGTACGGCTTTTTCCCATGGCTAACAACATGTATTGAAAAAGAACATGCATTTATACAGTCAGCAGGGTCACTTCTCCACAGATCTGACCTGTAACTTGGTCTGGTGGCGTCAACTGAAACTGGAAAAAAAAAAAAAAGATCTATTATAAGACAAATCTATGCTTTAATATCCACTTCAACCATCTTTATCACACACTCCATGTTAACAGCCACAGCCATTTGAAAATACAATCTAATATAAAGTAACACAGCCCTGGTGTAATGTCACCGCACAGACCGTGAAGCACTCTCTATATTCTCCACTGACTTAGAGACCAGGCTGACCTTTGACCCCCAGCACCACCTCCACTGTCACGTTTTTAAGTGTGGTGATAAAACCCGGCTCTGGGGTGCAGAGCTTCCATAAAAAAGCAATCACTATAATGGCCATAAGCACACACAGAGTTTACGTATGAACGCGAGGAGCCTTTTTCCATTTGACCCCAACTCCCCTCTCTCAAAGCGCTACAGACAGCTAATATTGACAGAGCAGTTCAGATTGAGAGAGAAGTCCATGTTATTGATGGAATTCAAGTGTAGGAGTAAATATAAGAGGAGACTGCTGAATTGTGAGCATTGACGTTTTGGGTGGTCAATCAAAGGGGATATGTTTTTACAGAATCATCAATATTTCAGTTTAAAAGCGTTTCTATCTTATTTTGCAAATGCTTGTCAGGCAATACTGCTCAAATCTTGCCATAAACTAAATTACAAAGTATAAAGACCCACCCATAACGCTTGGCTCCAGTCAAATGAAGCTAATCGAAGCCTTCAGTTATAGGGCGAAATTGGAGCCGTGTTCCATATTAGCTATAGCAATTGATTTACGGACAAAATAGCCAAATAAAAACTCTGGGGTCATGTAGAGCGGGTTAATATTAAGGTCTTGAAGTGTTGTATTTTACATGCAAGTTAGTTGTCTGTTATAATGGCCACTTTGACATGTTTTTTTGATTTCGAATGAACTGTTCTGAATTAAATATTTCAGAATTGAAATATTCTCCTTTGAGTTTACATGGAAATAATAATTCTGAATTGAGGTTTACATGGAAAATACATTATATCTTCTTTATGTAATTACACTCAACATCTGGAGGTCAGGAAAGGTTCTGATTGGACAGGAACATGTATTTATGTCATGAAAAAACACACTTTCCATCAACTCGGTCTATTGTTACGCCACGGATACAAACATGATCCAAACTTTTTCCGCTTTGGTTCCGATAATAATGAAGCACTAGCAGGAGAATTTTTTACGTCACGCTTTACGTCTATGAGCTGAACCACTGGAATTATTTTTAAGAAGTATAAATGTTTACATGATTGAGAAAAGAATTAATTTGGCTTTAAAATTGGAATAAACCACCCACTAAGTTTCATTTTAAATAATATTTTTAAGAATTAAGTGTTTACATCGTCTTTTTTAAAAGTGGAATTCATTTTTATTCAGAATAAAGTTATTTGTATTCAGACTTAAAGCTTTTATGTAAATGTGGCAACTGTTTCCTCACCAAAAACATGACTGGAGTTGTTTCTTTTACACATGTTTAACCCACATATCCTACATATTTAGGCTGAGTTCTTCTTTTAAACAGGAAGTGATCCACTGTGTTCATTAATTGGATGATTTCAGCCCTGAATAAAAGTTAGCTGCAACTTGAAAACTACCACTATGTGACATCATAAGGTGGAACAGAGCATTTTGAGCTTGCAGATGTAGACAGACTAATAATAAAGAATCACTCAAACTTGTAAATGAAAGAAAAGCAGCTCCAGATGTGTTTTTGATGAGCTAACAGCGTTCTGACAAAGCTCTCGAGAGTCAGTTTTGTGTAATATAGGGCCTTTCATTACCATCACTGTCATTTTTCTTATTAATAAAGCGCTCTTATGTTGACAAGTACATTACAACAAATGAACCGAAATGACACCGACACTGATGATGGAAATGCGGGGCTGTTGTCAAGCTTGAGCACATGTTTAAATGAATTCCTCTCGCCAGAACAAGCCAGCGCCGGACCCCTGCTGATCCACTCTAATTGGGCATGTGCTCGCATTTGTTCTCATCAGTTAACAAGGAGCATTTGACAACTCACAGCCCCAAAACTAAAATCATTTGCAACGAGCTAGCCACCCCTTCACTGTTCCCGTTTGGTAAGCAGGGGACTTGTGAAAATGGCTGCACAAAGATGAGAGTAAATATCTCGGAATGGAAATGTTTGGATGTTATTCAATTACAGGTGGTTTTATAGCTGAAAAATACCTTGAAAAATGTGGATTCAGGGTTCCATGGAGATTCAGGTTTATTAAGACCACTGTGAAACATTCCAGACAAAGCGATAACATCTCCATGGAAAAAAGTATTTGACAGGAACTCCACCAGAAAAGTTACACAATGCACCTTTTTAAAATGATTTGTTCCAACTGGTAAAGTCATGACACAGTAGTTTTTGAGTTAAAAGCTACTTTTTACTTTTTGTTTGATAGAGATTGGCAATTCCAGGGCTGGAATTATCCAAATGTTTCTAGTGAAAGTGTATGTAGGTTAAAAACACAGTGGAGCACTTCCTGTATTACCACATGACATCACAAAGTGGAAAAGTTTTTCTGTTTGAGAGAAGAACTTGCATAAATATGGAAGATTTGTGTGTTAAACATGTGTTAAACATGTGTAAGTCTGGTCTTTTCAGGTCGTGCTGTACATGCTGCATGTGTGTACGCCAGAAGTAGTGAAGCTGTTTTAAGAATATCTGTGTTGAAAACCTGACCTTTTGTGTTTGTGGGAATTCAAGGTGCTGTGTGGAGTTTGTGATGACGACCGCAAGCCCCATGTAGGGAGCCCTTCCCCTTCTAAATTACCGGTAAATGCTTTTCCATTGTATACCTGGGGTGGTGATCGGTAATGCCAAAGTTAAAGGGATAGTTTGGGTTTTTTGACATGAATCTGTATGTAATCCCCATCATCGGTGTCGTGCATAAACACTGACTTACCCCCGACAGTGTCCCATGAGCCGAGTTCTGGCCCAGTTTTGGTGCTGACAAAAGTAGTGCGGCAAGTTGGCTGGGGATGTGAAAATAAAGCGTTTTTCTTCTCAAAACAATATGTGTTCAAAAGAGTGATACATTTACATCACAAAACCAGTGTTTATGCAGCACACTGCTGACAGAGATGCTATACAGATTCATGTAAAAAAAACCAAACTATCCCTTTAAATTATTGTTCCCTGTATAACAGATTGCCACTGCTGCTGATTTCTTTATTCTCAATTATCTTTATTCTTTATTTCTTTATTTTACCCCTTTATTTCTTGAGGGGTTTTTATTTTAATGTTGTATAGCTAAGGTTTTAAAAGGAAGTCCAATATATGTTTGGGTTCACAGTACAAGGTTAGACCTCAGTGTTAGCACAAGTACTGATTTGTGCAACATTCATGTTTGCATTGCACTGGCACTTTGACATATTGTAAATGTAGGGTTTAGTTTATTTGGTTTGGTTTTCATCAACGTTCGGTTTTAAGATTTTTGACTTTGATTTGTTGTGGTCAGGGGTGGGTTAAATCCATTTACAACGGAAGATGTAACTTTTCATATCACATTGCCTTTGTTCTTTTTTATGCCAAAATTAAATTTGTGAACAAATAAAAAGGCTCATCATGACATGTGTGAATGAAACTAACTACAACTCCAGGTATGATTGTGAAAACATTATATTGTCTGTAGTCTAATCTGTCAATGTGAAGTGTCTTGCTTAATATCATAGCAACATGCGAACCACAGACCTTCAGATTGGTGTGCGGACGCTATCTGCAAACCCAGGGGTGTCCAAACCTTTTTCACAGAGGGCCACGTAAGGAAACAAGCCCGTTTTCGCTCGGTAACCAGGGAACTTTTAAAAATGTCTCCACAAAGATGAGAGCAGCAACATCTCGATATGGAAATGTCTGGCCATTATTCATTCTGTTTCATCTTTGGAGGATTTTTTTTTTCTTTTTTTTATCTTCAGTGTGATGCATAGCTCTGGAAAATGGCGTTAGCATAGCGCCGCAAGTCCCAGGTGGTTTTGCCTTAGCTGCTCCATCACGAATGTTAGATCTAGCTGTCAAATGTGTCATCGTTTGGTTATCATTAAGAAGTTTTGCAGACTTTTTCATTTGAAGGTTTCGGTGGTTGAAAGCGCCCTTTGGTTTCACTCTTCATTTCCTATGCATTTACAGAGGCATGAATACCAGTTTTATAATCTTAAAGGTGCATTGTGTAACTTTTCTGGTCAAATGCTTTTCTCCATGATGTTATTGTTTGGTCTGGAATGTTTCACAGTATGGTTCTAAGCCTTTCAATCTTCAGGTCAGAATGCCTGTTTTTCTATGTATTTTTGAGCTATAAAACCACCTGTGATTGAATAAATCTAAAGCAGAGTTGCTAAATGTCATATTAGGTGGAGAAATAACATCCATAGAAACAAGCAAGTGACGGATGCCAAAAAGTTAATAACAACCTGCAGAGCGAGAGTTCATTTTGCGTTATGAATTAGTGCCTTAAACCTCTTGGGTTCTTTTTAAGACAAATGCATTGTCTTAAAAAAGAACCCAAGAAGTTAACCTACATAAGGAGACAATATGAACATTGTTGGCTTAACGAATTAGTGCCATTAGTTCAGAATGAGGGAACAAAAACGAACAAAAAAGACCTACCTACCAGAAACCTAGGATCTCATTAAATGTTATGCTGTTTACATACATACCACTAGATGCATATGAAAATTAAATGCATTAAAATGATCAAAACAAGCTAAAAAATACCATTAAAAAAAAAGATATCTGTGCACAGAAGCAAGCTAGATGCATATGCAAATTAAATGCATTAAAATGATCAAAACAAGCTAAAAAATACCTTTAAAAAAAAGACAGGGAGCAAATCTATGCTAATGATCCTTCCCACCCCATACACACTGTATTCATATATGAGACATCTAATGCAGTGGGTGGGCAATTATTTATTCCAAGGGGAAACAGAGAAACAGAATTCTGCATATTCTGCATAATATTAATTGTATTTTTGTATAAAAAGCAGTAAATAGCATTGTTTTGATGCGCTGGTCAGACTGGGAAGAGTGTATGTTATGACTAAGCAATGAAAAAGTGAGGTTGCCTTACAAATATGTCATAAGAAAAGACCTTTAAAATAAACGCAATGCAGCTTTAGTCCATGCATGAGGTAAAATTATAAAATATGTGTATTATGTAATTCTAAATGATCTAAAACGGGTTAGTCAGAGTCAGCAAAAGGGCCGTATGTGGAGCTGTGGAGCTGCACAATGCCTGGTTTTAGTGGTTTAGTGGGATCGTACCTGTGCATATCATGGCTCAACAGCAGTTTAACGTTTTATATTACACAAACTTGACACTTGTGAGCTTGAAGACATGTTAGAATGTTATTACCTCATCAAACGCATATCCAAAGTTCTGTTTGTTTCATTCATGTGTGTTTTAGTGGCCATTTAATCTGTCTGTATGTATCTCCAGTGCTCAAAAGTGATGTCATGAAGCACTAGTTTTCAAGTTAACAGCTACGTTTTTACCTTTTGTTTTGTAGAGATCGGCAATTTCGGGCGAGATCGGCAATTCCGGGCCTGAAATCATCCAAATGATTCTAGAGAAGGTGTATGGAGTTTAAAAATACAATGGAGCACGCCTATATGACAAGGTGGGACAGAGTGTTTTCCATTTGAGAGAAGAATACACCCTAAACATGCAGGATTTGTGTGTCAAACATGAAAATAGCACAACATAAGTGCTTTAAATGTACCACAATTTAGTGAAATGTGTAGTCTAACCTGTTAATCGGACAGTCAGTGAAGTGTCTTGCCCAAGATTGTAACAACATGCACTTGACAGAGCTGGAAACAAACCACAGACCCTCAGATTTGTGTGCAAACGTTATCCACTAAGCCATTGTCACATTCTCCACACTGTACTTTTCTCACTGTAAAAGTACTATACAGGTTTTTCACCTTCAGTTCACACAACAAAACATAAAAATACTTTGCACTTTCTGCCAGCGCTTTGGAACCGCCGCTGTCCAAAATGCCTTTAGTGCAGTGACCCAGTTAGAAGCACTACTGTGTCTGCCCGTCATGTAGTGGAGCGAATGCATTAACTCTCTATAAGCTCTACTGCTGCAGAAACACCAGCGAACTACTATCACTTTAAGGCCCGTCTCAGCTAGAGTCCTGGAAGTCAATGGGGTTGTGTAACTCAATTTCCTCCAAGTCTGAGAACAACTCGAAGATAATGGATTTCAATAGAACGGGCCCCGGCAGTAAACGCGCCAAATGTGGACGGGAGATTTTGGACCGCGAATATGAAATGGAGCGAGTGAATGTATATTTTAGCCCGCGGACGAAGTAATGGGAAGTGTGGAGGTCAAATAATACGTCTTGAAAATAGACACGTTAAGTTGGAGAAGCTGCAAATTACACAGCGAAGGAGAGATTGGTTGAACTCAATCGTGAGAAAAGTGAAAAGGGAATTGCCGAAGGCTTAAGAAAATATTACGACGCAGTAAACTAGAACCGGGTTTAAGTATTACTCTGTAGGTTGTTTTTCTTATCTTCCTCTTACTTAAAACTTTGGGCACCTTGTGTCTCCATGGAGATGATTTAGCATTGCCTCGAATGTTCCACTATTGCCCCGTTAACCTGAGAGCTTTAATTCCAATAAAAAAGTTCACTTTAAAAAGGCCAATTAAACCTGTAATTATTCAGAATTAAGTTTCTGAATTAAGTGGGTGGTTTATTACTATTTTAAAGCCAAATTAATTTATTCCGCAATCATGTAAACATTTCTTTCGGTTAAAAATCATTCTGGTTGTTCAGCGCGTGAGGGTTGGGTCGCCCTTCTGACCCAAGAAGGCGACCCAAAGTAAATGTTGGTCTTGAAAAATTTTTTTTTTAAATAAAACATAACACTTTCAAAGAGGTAGCGGAAAGATTTTAACAAGGAGGGTACAAGGACAGAGACTGTGCAGATCAAAAGCAAAAGTTTGGATCATGTTTGTGTCCGTGACGTTACGACAAACTGAGATGACAAAAAAGCCGGTAGCAGCTGATTGTGTGTTTTCCTCCGGTAGATGTAAATATGTTTGTGTCCCTGTCCAATCAGAACTCGATCCCCAAATGTTAATCAGAAACCTTAATTCGGAATTATTATTTCCATGTAAACTCGAAGGAGAATAATTTAATTCCTAACTATGTAATTGTAACCCGCATTTCCTAGAGCCCTTGTTTTGATGCTCTGCTTCCTGCTGCCTCGGGGTCAGAGGTCACGTCCCCGTCTCCATCTCCTCCTCCACTCCTCACTGTGGCTGCCACATGCATAATGCATAGGCCAGTGTTTGGGACAAATCTTGTGAATTGGTTGATATTTCTGATTCCAAACTGCCATTTTCTCAACGGTGAGTTATTAAACAGCAATCGGCATACAATGTTTGTGATTAGCAGACGTATTTATGTCGCTAAATAGCCCTGAGCGTCTTGTTTGCTAGCACCGCTGCCGCTCCCATTCAGAACCCCTTTAGAGTTCTGTGTATATTAGCGCTATATATTCGAACTTTTAAATAACTGATTTTATTTATTACATAATGAAGGTTTTTAAGTTTACATTCCAGCTGAATCGTAGGTGACACTTTAGTTTACTAAAACTATTTGTTTATTTCCTTTTGTTCTTTTGATTTAGTCTGTTTTGGCAACTTTTTAATCGAATGCTAAATAAGTTTTATAGGATTCCATTTTGTTTTTCCTCATTGAATATGAATGAAATGACGTAGCTACGACTATTTTTGATTTGTTGCGCAACTTTAAATATTTATTTCATTGTCTGCTTGAGAATTTTAAATTCTACTGAAGTAATTTGAATATGGATAATTATTATTATTGATGAATTATTGATAAATGATTGTGTTAATAGTTAATTGAATATTAAACTGAAATTTATATGATGAAATTTACAATGTTATACATTGCTGAAGTGTATTTGTTCTGCATATGTAAATATGTCAGATGTATTGTGCAAATGCAGATGTTTTTTGTATGGCCTGAACTGAAACTGAAACTGGACCATGTCTAGCTCAAAACCTCTAGCTGAGTCTATGCTCCGACCTGTTGGCTCTGTGGCACTGAAGCATGGGTCAAATGCAGAGAACAGGTATGGGGACAATAAAAGTGAACCCATATTAAGCAAAATTGATGTGTGAACTTGAAGTCATGTTAG
>KN493969.1:7995-21986 GCA_000787155.1 Scartelaos histophorus | reverse complement strand
ATGTATTAGTAGGCTACTAATATCTAGGATTGGTTATACTACTAGTAGAATTAGTAGTAGGTTGCGATTTATGCTTCTCATAGGAATATATAGATTTAAATGTCACAGTGCTTTTGTAATTACCATATATTCTGACCACACGTCCAGTCTAAATCATTTTGTATGTACTTTCCTCTTTGTATGTACAGTACTTTCAATTATTGCATTTTGTTAGATATTAGTTTAAAAGGCAAGAAAATGTTGACCTGAAAAAATGTAATTGTACTATTGTGTTTTTCATATTATAAATCGAGAAAAAAAGTGGAAAAAGTAAAGTTGACAAGCAAATATGTATTCCCTAAATCCAAATGCTGACATTTGATGTATTCCCTAAATCCAAATGAGCTGACATTTGGCAGATTGTGCATGGTGTGTATCTGAAATCCTTCTTTATCTCAGTAAGAGCGATTAGTTTACAGCGGCTAACTGCATAGCAAACATACCAGCATCTGTGTCCACAGTGTTTCCCATCCATACATTAATATGATACACGTAGGTAAATCAGGCTCGCTCAGTAATTAGGGCACATGGTGTAAGCAATTTTCCAGTGAGGTATGTCAGATATAAACAGTATACGGTACTATGCAGTGTTCGCCGTTTAGTTTGTGATGACGGCGCAGATGTGGTGTTCAGCTTGTGTAGCAAACATCAAACCAGAGCTCAGCAGCCACTCGACCCGGGCACTTTCCAACACGCTGACGTTAATCTGTGCTGTTTATGGGACCGGCCCGAGGAAGAGGAGGAAGAGGAGGAAGAGGAGGAGGGGGAGAAAGAGAGGGAGAGCCCGACACATGGCATAGATGAGATTTAAGGGCTCTCCATTGATGAGAAAAATAAAAAGAGAAACACTGAAACAAGTTCTGCAGAAATAGTTACAAAAGGGCCCATTTTACTCACTGTCTGATCTATGTTACAATGTTGTTTCCTCATCACAAACACACTAAGAGTTGTGTTTTGTTTCGTTCACACATGTTTGATACACAAAACCTGCATATTTACACTTTGTGATGTCATGAGGTAATACAGGAAGTGCTTCACTGTGTTTTTAAACTCCAAACACTTTCACTAGAATCATTTGGATAATTTCAACCATGGAATTGCCAACCAATCTCTACAAACTGACTATTAACTATTAACTTAAAGGTGCACTGTGTAACTTTTTTGGTGGCGCGCCCTGTGCTTAAAATATTCAACAGTATAATCCAATTACAAGTATTTTGCAATATGTTGAAAAGCATGTAAGGCAATGGTTCAATCAATTAAGGGTATTTTTCATGACAGAAATCACTAAGCATGGTTAATTAGTGAGTATAATGAGGTGTGATACATTTATTTTCAACTACACAAGTCGGTGTATTCCCCCACTCCTCGCATCCTTCCTCTGGGCACATTCAGAGCTCTACTTCTCCACTTGCGAATCAATAACTTTGCTAAGTATTGACGTACGTGTGGGTTTTCTCCATCAATCAAACGTTATTTAAAAACAGCTTATGAACTTTGATAAAGCTGTTTCCGATTTTGGAGATGGGGGTATCGTGTTTTTAACTGAGCTCGGAGACTAGGAAAAAGGACAAGTAAAATAAAAATAACACGGCTTTTTTACTGTGACTCTGTGGCCTAAGGAAAAGTAAGTGTGATTCTTTGATTTGTAAGGTAGAGAAACAAGATCATGTTTAAATACAAGGCTGAAGTTGGTGCAAACCTGTACTGCATATTGAAGTACTATATACCCTCATATATGTATCGGTCTATCTCTAAATTTTACAGTTAATTCACTTTAGAGCAATACTTGTTCCTGAACCGGGATATATATTGGCTCGCTTTAGCCAATCACATGTAGAAGTGCAAAAAAATTACACAAAGTTGCTCATTTTTGAAATTTTGGTTTAACCCCTGCCCCTGCCCATTTCCTTTTCTGCCATAACTGCAGTACCACAGCTAACTGCCCCAGAACAGATGAGAAAACCGAGCACACTGAACACTGAACACTGAAGAGATGCCAAGAGGAAGTGCAAATTGTTGGAGCAGACAATTAGAAATGTGTATAATAAGCTTGGCATTGGAAGACAATACGCAGCAATGTATTTAGCCACAAAAGGGGAATTAACCAAGAAAAAACAATGGACTTGGGCTAAGAAAGAGCTGGAGATGTTTTTCCTTGTTCCTTTATTTCCCCCCCAGTGTCACCCTGATTATATAAGTGCCACGTGCTAAAAATAAAGCCTGCAGAACAAACTGTGAATGTGTGCGTATCTTGCTAGCACCACGCATGCCTGCACTCCCATATGAACAATAAAAGTATATATGCACTACAACACTCCATGTATCCGAGGGTAGTCACGCAGCATACATGGGGCACACGTACGGAAATATGACCATGCCACAGTGAGAGCCCTTCATGGCAGAGGGAGCAGGCAAAAGGCGGTATTTTCTGTCCTCCAGTTTCCATGGAGACACCTCGGATGGAGAGAAGGAGAAGAAGAAGAAGAAGAAGAAATGGTGAGATTACTTCCTGAAGGTAGTGCCACCACCAGCCTGCATCACATCAGTGTCTGCCCGTCCGAGCGCTCGTCCGTCACTGCCACAGCCCTCCCCAAGCAGCCATCTCTCATTCGGATCACTCACTTTGGAGTCTGTGCTTAATCTTTAAAAGCCAGAGCTGTCAAAGATGTTAACCCTATTTTGACACGATTTCTTGGTACACCGAACATATGGAGTGTCCAAACTTTGGATTGCTCGGTTAAAGGTCCTACATTATGAACAACTGACTCCTGCGAGCTTTAAGACATATTATAATGTTGTTGCCTCCTCAAAAACATACTCAGAGTTGTGTTTTGTTTCATTCCCACATGTTTTAGTAAAGCTGCATTATTAGTCTGTCTACACCTCAGTCTGTCCCAGGGCAGCTATGGCTACAATAGTAGGTTATTAATCAATTCATCTCCAAATATCAAAATGTTCTGTCTCACCATGTGATAAGTTAACAGCGACCTTTCACTCTTTTTGAGTATAGAGATTGAATTCCAGGGCAAAATTATCCAAATTATTCTAGTGTAGGTGTGTAGAGTTTAAAGACACAGTGAAGTACTTCCTGTATTACTACATGGCATCACAAGGTGGAACAGAGTTTGAGATAATAAATATAAGACACAACACAACAAACAAAACATAACTCCAGATATTAAATTAAAATTGCAATTTGTATATATCAATAGCATTTGTTTTGCAATGTAAACTCCTGTAATTTAAACAAATGCAATATAAGTTTAATGCCATAGTGTGGATCCTTTCAGGGAAAGCAATATTATCAGAAAAGTGACATAGTGCAACTTTAACATTATTGAGCATTTTGCAAATACATGCATAGCCTAAATATTTTAGGTAGTTAATAATACATAGAAAATGTTATCTGTATGTGGTTTATGAGTCTTTCAAATCTCAAACATGTTCTGAATGCATTTGATTCTTGTTTGTAAAAGGTGCTACGTGAACAGAAAATTAAATCAATATTTAAACACTTCTCAGGTAGATCACAATTAGACCTTCTTCCAAAATAGATTTCACAATAATTGTGAAACCAGATACAATGTGTGTATTCATTCACAGCTCATTCATTCACAAGTGTGATAAAGGATGTCTCTATACAGTGTTTTGGGACTGAGATAACTCCAGGTTGTTGGCATGGGCTCCACCAACAAGCACCAAGCCAAAGACATAGATTTATATGGAGTAACAGGTGCAGTGCTTCTATGAATTCATTTCACAGCTCCACTACCATCCACCATGCAGTATAGGCACCAGGCTTTCACACTATCACACACCACGTTATTTATCGAGGGAGGACACTGGAGAAGACAGTGATAAAAATATCACTGCATATACTATACTATATATAATATATAGTTTTATTGCTTGTCTTGAACAGCTATAGACCCCAATATACGATTTTACATTTTCAATCCACAAGCCACTACTGTAATAACATGATTGCAAGATGCGCTTTGCAGATAGTTGGTGGTGTACGATAAATAGTGGCCCCTATGGTCCGAATGTCTATCCATCTATCTACTTCTGTGTGTGCGTGTGTGCATGTGTGTGTGTGTGTGTGTGTATGTATCATATGTTACACAGAGCCCTTAAAGTGAATGCATGTGTCATTTAAAATATACAATCTATTAACATAAACTATGTAACAAGCAAACACATGACTGCAGTGTCCATTGAGAATATATTACCGTACTTTGCATAATGAGTAGTTTTAGTTCACAAACAGTAATAACTCTATTGCGAATGGAGGATAAACAGAAGGACATAAGTCTAAGGCTAACTTGGCTTCCCTTAATATTGATAGCGTTCACCCAGAGTCATTATGTATGCTCCCAACGCCTGGTCCAAAGAAGTGACCAGCTGATCAATGGGGCTTGGATGGCCTCACTGTCTAAATGATCAGATCAAATGTGACCGGGAGCGCTGGGAGTTTGGCGATGAGCTCCAGATAAATTACATCAGAAATTAGTCACGTCAAACGCAATTTCCCCTTCGCATAGGCACATTAAGAGCCATGAAATCCACTATGACATCTGCAAACATGGAGGCAAAAGTTGGTGTAATTGCCACAATAAAACAATACAATTTAGACAGGCATTCAAAGGGGCACTTCGGTTCAGCCAGGGCTACTTATGCTCTGTTCCACCTAGTAAAGTCATGTGGTAATACAGGAAGTGCTCCACTGTGTTTTAAAACTCCACACATTTTCACTGGAATCATTTGGATGATTTCAGCCCTGGAAATCCCAAGCTGTACACAACTAAAGTTAAACCACTACATGACATCACAAGGTGGAAGGTGCATTTTGAGCCTTGGAGATAAAGGCAGATTAATAATAAATGGTCACTCAAACATGTGTGAATGAAACAAAACACATCTCTAGTCATGTTTTTGAGGAGGTAACCATTCTCACAATATGCAGTACGATTCTTTTAAACACATTTTAATATGTTGTTTTGGGCATCTAAATTTGTTATGTGTTAGCAATTAATACCCCATACTTAGAGACATCAGTTCTGTATTAAAAGGAAGTACAAGACACACACAAATAGAGCAAAAAGTTGTACAGTTCTACAAAAATCAGCAATACTGGTTGGCTTAACATGTTTATTTTTGCTTAAACATATTGCTTGCCATTTGTCAAACTAATCTACTGTAATACTTTTCTTGTATTTATTTTTTATTCATTTGTTTTTGCAGTACTTCAGAGCTATTACCACTGCTCATTCAACTGTATTGTGGACCACTTATGTTATGGCTATAAGAAGCCCTCTCCAGTCTCTCAGCGCATCTGCCTCCTTTACATAGACTTGTGGTTCAAATGGATAGAGTATCATGAGAGATATGATGAGTCCACATTTGGTCAAAGGGGGGCATAGAAACTCTATAGCCCCGAGTCTGCACCCAACCACACTCAGAAATGTGCTGACCTCACAGGGCCTATATGTTGTATACTACAGGGGGTGGTTTAGTTGCACAAATAAAAATACCCATAACGCAACATTCATCTACTTAAAACGGTGCTATTTAGAGATGTTATTGCGTTCCACAGTATGACATTAAACTTGACATCTGTGTCAGTGTAGACAGCCAGTGGACAGCACCAGTTAAAGGTGCACTGAGCAACTTTTCTGGTGGAGGGTCAGCTACCTACTATCAAATATATATCACAAATATCACATTTTTATTTAGCGCTTTTTCAGCTTCAAGGCACTAAAAACACTTTACATAAAGGAACCATTCACCTATTCACATACCAGTGTACGCAGACACGGAGGGTGAAGGGGGTTATATGTCTTGCCCAAGGACACAACAACAGCATGTAGAAGCTGGAATCACACTAGTCAACCTGTGGCTCGCTCAACCAACGATGTTTATGTCGAGAGTGGGATTAAACCACTCATTTGTTCCTGCTACGCAGTGCAGCATTAAAGGTTAGATCTGTGGAGAGGTGACCTCGCTCACAGCAGAAATCCCAATTTTTCACACTTCAAGTTCTCTAAACTGCTTCAACAGTTATTTGAAAATACCCAAATTTGCCTTTTGCAAAATCAAATTAACTTTCTTCTTTAAACAGGAGGAGCAAACTGCCTGGTATCTCACTGGGCTCCTCCTAGACACCCATGTACTAGTATATATGCTTTACTACCACTCCCAAAATGAAGTAAAATGTCACACAGTACTGACTACACACACAAGTTATCCTTTTAAATAGAAACAGTAAAGATAAGTGTAACTAACTGCTTTCACTTAGGCAAGTTACTGGTGAGCTAAACTAGAGTGAGAAATTATGAGTATTTTGCACTCTGTATTTGGCGCTTACTGCCATGCTTTTGTAGTAAATTATCAGCAGGCTGAAAATCCTTCTACAAATATTGAGATATGGGTTCTATAGTGTATAGTCTCCTGTGGGCTCAGCACCTGCAGAGGGGTTCATAGGGTCTGGGTCTGGTGCACAGAGTAATGGGCTGCATGCTGCACCCGCGACACAGCCGGATTAAGCGGGAGAAAATGGATGGATGGATGGATGGGTTCTATAGTTTTGCTTTACAGTGAGATTAAAGCTACATTATATAATACTTAGACAACAAAGTAGACTGAAATAAAGGCATTTACTTTGTTACAGGTGTTTTTATTGCAAACATGCCACTTTGCACAGACCTGACTTTACCAGGGACGAGTCTGTCACCTTCTTGTCTGCATGGAGATGTACTTAAGCAATGCTGTTTTAAGTTATATTTTATCTAGAGGATTAGTCTATTATGCATGGTTTGGGTTGTTGTAAATTGAACCATTAACCTTGAGGAAACCTGGGAGGAATTTTGTTAGACTTGCAGTATAAATATTGCAGTTTCCTACAGGCTACACAGTGACAACTGCAAAGTAATATTTGGTGGGTTTGCTAAACCCACCTATACTTCATCTCCCCTCATCTTTAAAATGGTATTCAGTCAAAGATGAGCAAACCATTGAGACTTTTTCTATGAATGTCCAAAATGGAAGTGCTCCAACTTAGTGATTATTTTGTGTTCAGGTTTTTATAGTTTTATAGTATAATTTCATCCAAAAACTGAGCCCTGTCAAAAGTAATGAGATGTTTATGAGGTAGTACAATGGAATAGCCATGAAAAAGTGAATGACGCTCATAAAACAGTTGTGACAAGGACAGTTTTCATCATGAAATTTGAGTCTTGTGCTTATTGTTCATCTGCAGCTATAGACTGCAGATTAAATAGTTATTCTGACAAATATTTGAGGAGTCAGAAATGGTTTATGGGTATTTTTACAGCTCAAATGGACTGAATATAAAACCAAAAATGTTCTGTTTAATGTTCAAATAGCGCAATGAGGAATGTTTAATGAGAATGGGCTAATTAAAAATATATATTATTTCAGCAGAGAAAACAGAGCATGTGGTTTAATTAGAACAGCCAACTCATATGTTCTGTAATATAATGCATGTTACAATCAAAGGGAGAGGAAAATCTGATCTTGAAAATGAAAACTTGGCTCCTAATAAACACACACATGCAATAGTACATGTTGTCCTATGATAATGTGAAGCCTATAAATACACTTGCAGATATGAGTATTGGGAAGACTACTTTTACACAAATATTTTCCAGAATATCACTACAATTAATATATAAAAGCACCTTTAATACGGCATTTTTGTCAAACTTTCTGATTTATTTTAAAGATGCTCATTTATCTATCTGGTTACACACACTGCAGACTGTGACTAGATGTAGATTTATTATTACGGACTCTGAGACACTGTAAAGGCCCCACGCTGCAGACTTCATGTGTTTTTGAGTGGATAAAAGTTGAATCTCTGGACATGCAGTTTCACACTTACAGAACCTTTTTGGACAGTTCAGTCTAATGAAAGTGTTATTGCTTTGCCTACAGTGATTCATATTTAAACATGTAACTTTTCTGGTGGAGAATCCGTAAAATGTTTTTCACCGTGGACATGTTATTCCCGGAATGTTTCAAAGTATGGCATTAAACCTTTTTATCTTCATGGAGACCAAACCAGACCAGTTACAGGTCAGATCTGAGGAGAGGCGACCCCACTCACAGTCAGAATGCCTGTTTTGTAGGTATTTTAGAGTTATAAAACCATCTGTATTGAATTAATGCAAAGTAGAGATCTTTAAAGTCATAATGTGGAATATTCCAAGCAGAGGAATGACATATCCATAGAAACAAAAAGTTGCGTAGTGCACCTTTAGGCCTATCTTTATCAAAATAATTAAAGAAATGCACAATAAATGAAGTTTAATACCATACTGCGGAACATTCCAGGCTATGCAAAACATTTTCATGAAGAGAAGCAGGTGACAGGCACCTCACAAGAAAAGTTACAGAGCGTTGCTTTAAATTAGCTAGTTGGTGTACCCAGAATATATACTATATTCAAAGCAGAACTGCATAGTAAAGCGTTCTTGTCGCATAAACAAAACAAATGGTACTTTAACTTGTATTTGTAGTTCATTTAAGGATGTCACTCCAAATCCCTGACAAATGGACCTATCTATTTGGCGTATTCTTGTGCCAAACTACCTGCACTAACCCAGCCCCAACCATGTCCGAGCCATCCATTAAAACCCGATTAAACTGGTCTCCTCCGCCTCCTCTGTCCCTCAGACACATCACTGCAGTGGAAGCTACATTTATCATCCAACCAGCCTGCGTGCTTTTTGGCAAGAGCTGCACAGAGCCCTGGGAAGAGGCTACTGCATGCCCGGCTAAGCAGCGCAGAGAAGTGAGGCATCATGGGAAAAGAGCCAGTGACCTTTAACCTCGCGTCATGCATGGTGGTCCACCTCCTGCTACTGATGCTCCGCACGCTAGGCAGTAACTATAGTGGGAAAACTGGTTTGTAGAGGCTTAGTGCTTTAATGTTTAGACGGAGAATGATGAATTAGACTAAAGAAATGGACTCCCTTTGTCAATCCTACGCCTAAAATTGTGTTTTATGTAAGAACGAGCATTTGGTATAAAACATAACAAAGCCATAGCGATAGCCCATACTAATGTTTTCTTTTCTTTTCTCAATATAGCACTTGATAATACTGGGGCAATTTGCAATACTGATCAATACCAATACATTTCGTGTAAAAGTAACAAAACAAAACAATATTTTTGTGAGATTTAAGTATTGTATTTCTGTATGAGAATCTATTCCCTTGATAGTTAGTCAAAATACTGACATTAATGTGTTCATAGCCTCAAGAAGGCAGACTTTTCAGCATGTCCACTGCTTTTATTACAGTCTACAGTCTTTAATCTAACCACAAATTCAATTCAATTCAATTTTCAAACAAAGATGTCAGAAAATGAAGCAGAATAAGAAAAAATCATACTTAATTAATAATTCAAAAATACAGAATGTCCAACAACAAGCAGGCAAATGGATAATTGTCCCAGCATCTCCCGTCCTTAGACCCTCCTTCACCGGCAAGGAAAAACTGGGAAAAAAACGAGAAACCTCGAGGAGAACCACAGTGAAGGAGAGATCCACTCCCATGGACGGACAGGCATAGATGGCCAGGACGAGTCCTGGACGAGGTTGTAAATCAAGCACTGTATATAAGTAATAATTTAAGTCAGTATTTTATCTTACATATAACTGTACTGTGCGTCTTCTCTCTGTTTGACCCTTGCTTAAACGTCCTTTAGTGTTGACATGTCTGTGGGTGTCCTGGAGTCATATTCTCAGCGATCAGTATCATTTATCGTGACGATGATTGGCACCTGTCTGACTTTTAATATCTGTCCTTCATTCTGTCATTTCATGTGTCAGTGGATAGAAATAATGAACATGACAAAAAAATCATCTTTATTGTATCACAAAGGCTGAAGATCTTACTCTAACCAACATCTCCTGGCATCCTACCCAAGTCGCAACATCCCTATAAAAAAGTTAGAAGGAGTTTTTCCAATACAACATTTTGAAAACTTGTGAACACCCAGGCATTTGTGCATTTTATTTTTAGTACACAAACTCTTTTTAAAGCCCAAATCTCTTGCGGTTTCTATTGGCGCTGTAGTAGACACGTGTTTCTTGATCATGAAACATACAAAGGTCTATTTCTGTTTTGTACGCATTCAGATCAAAGGGTGTGAGGCCGGGTTAGATCCTTCCATCGCTCCCTCCATCATTCTGCCTCCCTCTCCATCCCTCTCTCCCTCCATCCCTCCCTCATCCCCCGGCTCCCATCGGCATCACACTTGACTAGAGTGATTTAGAACTGCCTCCTCCAAAGCTCGATCTGCTCTGGAAATCCACGCTTTGAAGTTCCCAACAAAAATAGTGCTTTTTTGCCTTTGCCACTTCCTATACAAGTGTTAATTGAGTGATTATGGTGGTGTCAGTGTGCCACTATAACCAAGTGCTCCGGTTATTTTTGTTTCAGGGAACGTTTTCTGCTACTATGGAAAAATATATTTGTTTGAAGTTTGACCCAGATTAGAAATGACAAAGAAAGAAAGTAAAATCAGAGGTTATGCAATTACAAAAAACATAATGCAACCACAATCTCATCAAAATCCTGAAATTGCGCTATATTAAAACATGCATGAAACGTACCATTATACTACTTAAATGTGCAGTATGTAACTTTTCTGTTGCAGGGGCCGATACTTATTATTATTGGGCATGCTGGAATCTTTGTATATCTTATATTTATTATGTTTAATTATTATTCTGTGTTCTCTTACCTTGGAAATATATGTGTATATATGGGTAATGCAATGCTGAGGAGCAAGCTATAAAACGTCCACGGAGACAAGCAGAAAAAAAGTTAGAATACAAAAAGCTCTCTATTCATATTTGTATTAGATGTATTGTTATATTTGACTTGAAGTTGGCAGATTGAGGTGTGTTTTTGAGTTGGTCTCATGGCAGTGCTGTGTAACAGGTCGTGATGATCAGCTTTTGTCATCCACACAAGCAGCACATCGATAAAGCAAAGGGCTCTATAGGATTTCTGCTGCTACTGAAGAATGCGCCGGGAAAAAAGAGAAAACGTATAGGAGAGCTGCTATAGACCTGATAGAGGGAGAAAGGAGCAGAGAGAGAGGGGAAGAGAGGGATGGAGAAAAGGATGGAGGGAAGGAGAGGGAGAAAGGATAAAGGAGGATAGGAGAAGGAGGGGAATGTGAGAGGAAGGAGGAGAGAGAGAGAGAGAGGGAGGTGATGGATGGGGAAAGAGATGGAGGGAAGAAGAGGGAGAGAAGGATATAGAGAAGGAGAGGAAAGGAGAAAGGGATAGAGAGAAGGAGAGAGGAGGAGAGATTGAGAAGGGTGGAGATGGATAGAGAGAGGGAGATGATGTGGATGGAGAGAGGGAGGAGGACACGAGACACAGGGAGCGATAGATTGATGGTTCGACGCTGACACACAGTGTGATTTAAGATACTGCAGGTGTGGAAGGGGGAATAATACAAAGCAGATATTAAGACTTGACGATAACTACAAGAAATGTAAACGTATGACTGCTGGTGCCATTGTGTCCTTGGGCAAGATCACATCACCCAACATGCATCTTTGTATGGTGATGGTTGATGAAGTTCTATTGGTTGAATTTACACCACATTTGGCCTACAGGAGTGCTGTTCAGTAATAAATACACAATTCTGAACTATAGCGACAAAACTAGTACTGCTATTTCCTACTGGGACAATAAAGAGCACAGATATTATCACTACAAACAGCCCGTTGACTCCTGTTTTGTTCCATGCCATAGACTGTGTAAAGAAATGGACTAAGGGAGTGTGAGAATCCATCTGTAGCCAAATGAAGCTTACTGAGGCAAGCAGTTATAAGAAAATTGATTTGCAAATACAATAAATGTTGTTTTATGGAGAAAATCAAATAAAAACTCCAGGAGCATGTTAATATGAACATTTTAAGACCAACATGAGGAGCCTGGCAGCAGTATTTACACAGAGAGGGGTGAGGTTTTTTATACAATCAATGGATCACTATCATGTTTTTTGCTTTTGTGCACGCATTTTGCATTTGTACCATTTACAGACTTCAAAATGGTTTATTTAAAGGTTCACTCTTTTTAACTTTTTTGATGGAGGGTCTGCTACCTGCCTGTCTCCATGGATATGCTATTATTTTGCCTAGAAATTCCCACTCTATGGCATTAAACTAATGTATTTCCATGGAAACAGGCAGGTGACACCAGAAGGTCTGATGAGTACCATGTTACTGAAGGTATTTGGTTTTCAAAGATTCTGAGAAAGTACTTGAGTAGCGGAACATGTCAATCAAAGACAACATCCCCATGGCGAGAAGCAGAAAGAAGAAGGCAGACCGGAAAAGTTATATAGTGAACATTAGGTTAAAGGTTATAAAAGTTTATGGCATTGATGATTTTTGTATCCCTTTTGCTCAGCTGTCAAACCTAAAATCCCAGTCAAACCATCATCTAACTCACAGAGCGCCATGTTTCTCTCCTCTCCATCACTCCAAGCCACTTAAACCAGGTTTCCATGGCAACTAAAGGTCTCGGCTCTGATCCAGTCCAACCTGTCATCTTTTATCTCTCCTGCAAACTCTCACTTGAAATGTAAAAACAAAGTAACCATGCAAAACTGACCCCGGATCTGTAATATGTTACTACATATATGATGATTAATGAGCCCGGTTGAATAATTAAAAGTAATGATAACTGCCATCCATAAATAGAAGATCACGTTTGGCTTAGATGTTGCGGTCTGTCATCAGGAAGGCTTTAATGGGGACTGGCAGCTTGGAAATCAAAGGCACTATAAAAATAATTTAAGGTAAGCTATGCTACTAAAACTATTACCACTATTACCACTACTATTATTACTACTGGCACTACTACTGCTACTACTGCTATTACTACTACTACTGCTATTACTACTACTACAATTGCTAGAACTACTACTATAACTACTGCTAAAACAACTACTGCTACAACTACTACTACTACTAATAAAACTACAGCTGCAACTACCACTATTACTGCTACTACTAATACTAATACTACTACTACTGCTACTGCTACTACTGCTATTACTACTACTACAATTGCTAGAACTACTACTATAACTACTGCTAAAACAACTACTGCTACAACTACTAATAATAATAATAAAACTACTGCTACAACTACCACTATTACTGCTACTACTACTACTACTACTACTACTACTACTGCTACCACTACCACATCTGCAACTACTACTACTTCTGATCTACATCATCAAGTCAAGATAAAGTTAGAGTATAAACGTATATCGATGAAGTAGTAGTAGTTATAGCTTCAGCCTAACACATTAAGTTACACAGTACTACGCTCGTGTACTTCTCATTATTGAGTGTACTTGTGCTGAATGATTGTGTACTATTGTGGCCGTACAGTCGGTATAATAAAGATGAATACGGTATCGGAGTTTCAGCCTCTGTGGTTATTACTGTGGTTAATTAGATTTGATTTTTGGAGATGCGTCTTTTTTCCTCACAGACAGACAGACGGTGACCATTTCACAGACCTGTTTGGTGAAGCAGAGGAATAAAACAGACGATGAAGGAGGAAGAGAGGGAAGAGAGAGCAAAGAAGGGAGGAAAAAGAGAGAAACTGAAGAGGGGGGAGATGGAGGGAGGCAGAAACAAAGAAATGAGAAAGACTAAAGAGATAGGAGAGAGAAAGAAGGAAAGAGAGAGAGAGAAGGAACAGAAAGAGAGACTCGAGAGGGGGAGAGTGAGAAAAAAAAAGAGAAATGAGAGAGAGAAGAGAGAGAAGAGAGCGAGAGGGAAAATGAGAAAAAGAAGACAGAGTAAGGGGGGAGAGAAAGAGAGGAGACTAAAGACACATAAAGGAGAGAGACAAAAGGTAAGAAAGAGAGAAGGGAAA
>JACN01022483.1:0-12268 GCA_000787155.1 Scartelaos histophorus | reverse complement strand
TTTAATATATATTGACATCACTACTTGGCAATGACGTTCTCTGCATAAGTAGAAGTCGGCGTATTAGCATCCGGTATCAATAGCGTGAGCGTGAATAAAGTCCAGACATTACGGACTTAATACTTGCAACTTTGAGTGGTTCTGAAGTAAACAAGCTCATAAACAGGGTTATTCAAACCTGTGTGAAGTAAATGACTCTTTTCAGGCAAGTCTTTTGAGAGGAAATAACCTCATAACATTGTTAATTAACAGCTCAAAATAGGTTTCCTTTAACTCCTGCTCAGTGAGAGTGCCTGTCCGACCAGCCAGACTCTTCAACATTCTGTTCAAGTACACAAGAGTCTGCAAGCTGAAAATAGTACATCAACAAACTTTATTCATTCGACCTCATTCAAAATAAGATATAGAACTCCTTTCACCTCAAATAAAAAAGAGCTTAGTGTTTGGTACAAGGATGTAGGACTTCAGTTGACTTGAGTTGAGTGCATTTATATTTACAAGCCTAACAAATGAACAGACTACAAGGCCAAAGCAAAAGAAGCTGCAGGAAGTTATATTAGTCATTTAATAGTTTTATTTACATTACAAGGATTTATACAGAAAGAGAAAAAGTTTATGAACGATATCTAAAGTTTTTATATTTTTTGGTATTTGTATTTTTTTTTTTTTAAAAGGCAGATTAAACTCATAATTCACAAGATGAATCTGTTTTACACTGTTACTAGTATTTTACTGCATCAGTGGTTTTTGCATTAACTCCGTGCAGGTGTAGTCTTGGGAGTTTGCGTCAAATACATGGGAATACGTAATAATAGCTTTGAGAAGTTTTACCACACAGGCTTTTTAGTTGACTAATCAATCAGCAGGACACGTCTGTAGTCGAGCAAGAATTTTCATAGTCGATACAGCTCTAGTTCTTATTGTACTGTAGTTCTGTATAAACCAAAATATATTTAGAAACAGTTGAAACCAAGTGCTGCAATGTCTTTTTTTCACTTTGTTCCCTCTGCACTGTTGCCACTAGGGGGCGCAGGCACGAGTCCAGATTTTCGATTTGCAGCATTTTGCAGTCCAGACATCGATTTGCAGCATTTTTTCCACACATATTCAGAAAGTTATGGAGAAAATACGCTCTACAAAAGTATTTTAAAATGCAGATTGACTCAAGACTAATAGCATGCTAGCTCCCGTACCACATCCGCGCGCCCATAATGCCCATACAGTCATGCCAGTCTGCATTAGGGGCCCTGACACAGTGATCTGATGCCCCCCCCGGCCCTGCGTGGAGCCCAGTGACGGAGCAGGGCCCAAATATTCTGTGACATCAGCGGGTGCCAGGCTGACTCAGCATGTTGGTCTGGCATGTATGAGGCACTGGAGATGTGATTGGTTTCTTATATAATATTACATTGCTGAGAATGCTTGGATGAGAGTACTACAGTATATATATATATGTCTTTTTCATGTAATGAGTTTTATTACTTCTAAAAAGCATGGAATGGAATGTCTCAAATTTAGGTCTTATGTCTACTGAGAAAATAACCATTGCAAACATGTCATTTTTGAAGTAACGCAGGCCTATGTATATAGGTTGTTCATTGGAAAATTGTAAAATTGCTATGTTAAAAAAACATTACCCCTTTTTTCATGTAATTAGATTTGTTTCACCACAGTACAAATATTTTGAAAAAGCTGCCTGTATAATTGCATCTAGTTATAAAGTGTTTTTATCATCCGCAAACTATGAATTAAATCTGGTGCACAATTATCATGTTAGTTGTTAGCATTACCGTGAGGGAAATCTCCGCTTAGGTCTCTGAAAGCTGTGAAAATGGTTTTAAAATGTTTAAACAAACTGACTCAATTTTTCATGTAAAAATCAGATAAGCAGTCAGGTAAAATGTGCAAAAAATAAATAAATAAAAAATCTCTCTTTACACCTGGTTAGCACCAATTATATTTGTTTTTCTGTTACAAGTTAATGCTCTACATCTTCTCACCTTCTCATGTTGGAAGATAAACACAAACTCCAGCCTCTAGAGGTCAGTCATTATTTTCTTTCTTGTTTTTCATTGTGTGATATAACTAATATCCGACGCATTAAAAACCGAGGTTCAAGTTAAACTCCGATTCAAAGGACTTCGCCGTCACCATTGCGAGATAGGACCAACGCCTTAGTGGATGTTTCCGCTTTACCAGCACTTGTAGTTACCGATGCATGAAGTCACTGTAGCTCGGCAAAGTGCTATGAATATAAAACAGGGCCGGTATTAGAATAAAAGCCTCTCTTCCTTCTATACAGTTCATTTGTGGAATAAATTAGTATTTTTCAAAAGCGCACTAATGAGCTACTCGGCGCAGAGAGAGAGCGTAACCCGAGTGCAAATGGTCACGGCGTTAAAGCCAAAGAGTGTGACTGCAAATACCGTGACTCAGGGCCTTATGTGCGCCGCTCGGACAAACAATTCTACGGGGTCTGATTTCGTCCTTACGTGGCCCCCGGTTAGCCCCTAGTGTGTGAGGGCCCCAGGCGGTAATACTACGATGAACATCTGCGAACTAGGTCACAAACACATCGCTAGAGAAGGATTATCAATGTCGCTTCACAATCTAATGCGCATGTCTCCTGCAGAAAAAAGTCCTATTTTAATAATCCGACTACAATGTTTTGAGTAATGCAGTTTCAGTTTCATTGCCAGGAGTCAGGGGTTTCCCTATAGTTGTGTTTTTGCTTTAGGAAAAGTGCTCGGGACAGTCCGTTCTTGCAATCTAATGATGTGCTTGGATTCTGTGTATGGAGGAGCATAAAATAAGCAGCTGTTGTGTAGCGAGTTAGAGTGGTTAGAGTTGGATGCGTATAATTCTCAACAGATTTGCAAAATTGTACATATTTTTGGCCGTTTGGATTTCCTGGAGAGTGTATAGGAGAAAGGGGAGAATAACAGGGCTGAATTGAATAAAAAACTGTTAATGGTGGTGCACTATGTAACATTTTTGGTGGAAGGTCTGCACTGCCTGTTACCATGGAGATGTTACTGTTTTGCCTGGAATGTTCCACAGGATTCATAAAAGTTTTCATTACAAAACCAAGATACTGAGACGACATACATTAAGATAAGATAAGATATGCCTTTATTAGTCCCACAGTGGGGAAATTCCAGTGTTGCAACGCACAGTTCAAGAACAGCAGGAAAATGGAAACATGCAATAAGACAATATAATAAATAATGGTTTAAAAATAGACTCTCAGTACATTATAATGTTATGTACAGTAATATGACTATGTTTATGTACAGCAGCATTAGACAGGATAAATATCAGCAGAAAGACTTAAGTGATTATTGTGTGCCGGCTCACCTCTCCACTGATCTGACCCGGTGGCCTCACATACTTGTCTCCACGTACATAAATAAGCAGTAGAAATATGCATTTTACTGTGAGTTTAAGACCATTCGCCAGAAGAAGTTAACTCAATGTATATTTAATACCTATATCAAATACAGAATACTACTGATACCTAAAAAAAAAAACCCAAAAACTACTATCACTAATAATAAATAATTACTCAAACATGTGTGAATGAAACAAAACAGCACTCCTGGTATGTTTTTGTTGAAGTAACAGCAAGGGTCAAGTTTGTGTAATATAGGACTTTTAATGTTTTATAAGAAAAGTACTGGTAAATGTTTTTTTGACCACCATTGTCACTGTCAGGTAAAAACGTCCACTCACTGAACTTGTGTTGCCTCGTTATTATGTTAATTACCTTAACGTAGAATGAACGTTGTGAATGAAATTTCCAAACCCCATTTTTGTCCAAACTGCGACACTACTTAGTCATTTATGGCACTACAACCACATTCTGAATAATGCATGACTACAGTGACCAAGTTCTAAAATTGTAGCGTTCACCCCTACAAAAAAAAATAACATAAAAATTCTCCTTTCCATTCCGCTCAAGAGAGAAGAGACAAGACAAAGTTGTTGACCCACTTTGCGCCTCCCAACTTTTCAATCCCCTTTTAAAATGCCTCTCGGATCGGCCCGCGAACGTTGCAGCCGAAATGCTAGCTGGCGTGACCCCAGACACCTTGAATAATGAAACGACTTCAGTTTAGCGGCGCGTTAGCTTTTTCTGCATCACCTAATAACGCCGGCGCTAAGCTAGCACACCAACTCAGACACACGAGCGCGCTTTCGACACGCTTTGCTAGCTTTTTCATTTGGCTATTTCGGTCCTGTAAACCCTTTCCTCATTCCGCTCGCTATTGTCTACGGCGCTATCGGTGGCGCATCTCGCAAGCTAGCATGATTCTGTCCTCGGCAACCCCCCCCTCCCCTTTCCCACTTGATAACATCAGCGTGTGATTGGCTGGGCTTGATAAGAGATAAGCTTCTAAACTCATCTACGTCGTCTTTGGTCTTTTCGGCATGCCCCTGAAGATTGTGCGAATATCACTACGCATGCTAACAAGATGAAAACAAGGTTAGCCTACGCAGCTAGAGACATTTGACCGTATTGCAACGAGTGAATTATACCTAAGAGAACAGCGGAGAGAGATGGATGCGAGGGAGAGTTGGGGAATAAAAACAGTCTTCCTAATTTGCAAATCAAAGACCTTATAACTCACATATTTATAGCCAAATCGGCCAAAGGGGGAAATATTCGCCGCTTTCTTCTCGGCCTTGCTTTCATTTTAATTTCAATGCCCGGCACCAGCGCAGCGGTTCTTCAAAAGTGAAACATACGGAGATCCAAAGGGAGCTACAGTAGGTGCAAGGCAGTATGCAGTGCGCTATATTGTATTCTTTTTATTCCGTTAGCGAGATGTTGAAGCCCTGTTGCTAGTCATGTGGGATACCGGGTTTTAAAGTTCAGATATCAGTTGATTGACCGATTGACCAAGGTAAGACAATACCGATTCAGATTCCAGATTCCAAATGTTAAGATTATCTCATAGAAAGTAATGGTATTATCAGAAAATTGTTTAACTGTATTTGCACATCGTTTCTCTTGGCCGCGGAATAAAATGGCGGGAAAAATCGCTTTACTTCTTACTACTTTTGCTTTTATATGACTTTTACTTTTTTTTTTTTTTAGTTTATATACTTTTCAGACAAATGAAAGTCCATTAGTCTCAACATAAGTGGATTTTACTACATCACAACATAAAGCTAATACCAATATAGGCCTATATATATGCGCGGTATTTGTCTATTATAAAGATGTTATGAAATGGCCGCTTTTATAAAACTAAAAAAGCCTAGTAAATTGGCAAGGGAGAGTTTGCACTGCTTTTCTTTTGCTTTCAGGGCATTTTTCATTAGAAGACACAAACAGTGACGCACAAAGCCATATTCCAGCCAATTACAAGGCTAATACGGGATAGCGGTGCTGAAACGCCTGTGTTGTCTGGAGTCTGTTTTCCTTAGTGTCTGGAGGGCACCTCACGCAACCCTGACTTGGCATGCACCCACTGATTAGGGTCAAACGCTCTACAAAGGAGGAGCGATATGATGCCAATTTCAAGTCCCAGAAGATTGAAGTACAAAAGAAGTCCTTTGGTGTATTTGACAACCATAATACATCAGTACAAGCCTAAACTAATATAGTACACATTAAAAAGCGAGCGTTCGGACCGTCGGGCTGGCCTCCATTGATCTTAACGTCGATGCAATCCGTCATTCATCCGGGGGCGTTCCAAAGACGCTTTCAATTGCTAAAAAATGTATAAGATGAACTTACTCGAGTCAAGATAAAATATTTAAAAGGCGCCGTACCTGATTTAGTGATTTAGCGAACTAGCTTTTGAACAGTTTCCAATGGTCCAAAGTTATTCCTCACTTATTATAGGCATTCTGGGCATCCTGATTATTCACAAAAATGAGCTTTATGAAGTAAGTGCAGCGTTTTGCCGCCATAGTAAAGTTAAAAAGTATGATAACATATACTTTCTGATTATCGGACAGTAAAGCGCTTTATGATTAAAGACACAGCAGACGTATTTTGACAAGAGCCGCTTTTACAATAGATTTGTACTGAGGCAAGACAAATTCCGCTTTACAAAGACACAAGAGCCTAGAACCATATCCTGTCACCTCTTTTTCAGACAGGCGTGATTGTGATTGACACGGTAAAAACAGGGGAAAAACTTCACAGATTTCAAGAGAATCACTAAAGCTACTGTCGGTGAGTTGTTTTTTTGTTTTTTGGGTTTTGTTTTTTTTACCAGTAGATGGCAAATGGTGAAACCTGTTCCTCCTTCCCTTCACCAGGCCTTTGTCCAGACCATCTGTGCTCTCTGGTCTTTTTCTGTCAGACCAAAGCTGGCACAAACTGCAGTAAAGTAGAATTAGTAGTAGATAGCAACAACTGTAATGAGGTAAACTAAGATATACACTTGGTTTTGAATGATACAAGAATATTTGAGTCTTCTGCATTTGAAGACACAAGTTTATGGTCCAGTGGCAACATTTTTCCAACTGTGACAATGTTTGATTCTTCAAAAACAACCCATAATAAAAAAACACTGCACAACGCTTAGGCTACTGTCTCCTCTAACCAGTAAACATTAATGAATTCCAATTTATCCCGTGTTCCATTTTCCATCAGCTGGGAACATTACGAGGAAATTGGCAGAGCAACATTAGTGACTGTAATTGAATTTGGGCTGTCGATGATGAGTTTGGCCTAGGATCTTTTGCGTTTTTTTTCCTTTTTTTTTTTTTACTGGGTTTCTTTGCTTGCGTTTCGCCCTCCCCCTTTCGTGTTCCTCGCTCCGCAGTACAGTCTTTATCCTATTACAGCCTCTTGCTTGTGTGGAGCACTTTCAGTTGTACACAATGAAAACTGGCAGGATACATTACTTAGCGGCGCACAGCTCCCACCCTCCCGTTCCCGCGAGCTACCTGCGGTTTCTTTCCATTCAGGCTTTCAACAAAGATTTTTTTTTTTTCCCTACTCTGTTGCACGCCCATCTCTGGCATGTTCAAACTTTGTGCGAGCTTGGAATACTGCGGTAAGTGAGCAAGCAAGCCAAGATCGTACATTTAAAGTCTGAGTTTCTTCATTTAAAGGGATATTATGTAACTTCTATCAGAGTTTTTCAACAGTTTTTTCTGTTGCTTTAAAATTCACCTGATCCCCCTGATTATTAGTGTTAGGCTTGCCTCTCCACAGATCTGTAACTTTGCCAAGTGGCATCGAATTCTTGTCCAAAATTCTTGATATGCTGCAAAACGTTCCAAGCAAAGCAATAACATCACCATAGAGACAAGCATGAAACGCACCATAAGCATCAAAAATGAGTGAGTCTAACCTGTCATAGGCACTTTAAACCTACTAACTGTGCATCTAAAGACAGATTTTCCTTTCACGCAACCATATTTTGCAGAATTTGCATAGAACGTTTTCAATAAATGCAAAAATTGTACTGAAAAATCTATTTGCTGCAGCAGTTCGGCGCTTTGCCCCATGCAGCCTCATCCACCACGACGCGAGAGGATTTACTCTTAGTTATTTATGATCGTTGGCGCTACATCAGAGGTTCCAGAGTCTGCATTAAATACAATTTTCATCTCAGACGGACCGACATTTGACGTCACTGCGTGCGTAGTAACCGGCAGATGCTAGAGATGCAGATTTATAGTGGACGGTGCTCTACATAACTGCAATGTTCTAATACAGTGTTTACTACACCACTCAGGTGACACAATGCCAACAGAGACTTATGTAACACCTGTACACTAAAATATGATCACGTTATTCGCTTCAGTAAGATCATTCTTGCAACATAGTGAGAAAGCGTCATATTAAAACCAGCCATGGCTCTGTGCAGTCAGTCATATGTTTCAACATATTATATCATTTTCTGATCTATGCTATTATATTGTTTCCTCATCAAAAACATACTTGGAGTTGTGTTTTGTTTCATTCACACAAGTTTAACACTCAAATCCTGCATATTTAGTGTGAGTTAAAATGTAAAACACTCTGTTCCAAAATGTGATGTCAGAAAGTGCTCCACTTTCTCTTTAAATTCTGTACATGTTCACTGGAATAATTTGGATAATTTCAAACCTTAAATTGTCATGGTAACAATTCAAACGTGTGAATAAAGTAAAACTTGAGATATCCTCCAGTCACTCTAACATGGCTTAATACTCACAAACGTAATGCGTAATTTAGGATCTTGAAAAGGAAAAAAAAAAAAAAAAAAAACAGGCACTTTTTCGCAAATTCATGAGCTAAAATGTACATTTTCTTGCAAAAGCACATGCAAATGAATCTTTTTTTAAGATGTATTTTCTTTATCCGAAATGTTCCACAATATGGCATTAAATTTCTCTCCATGGAGAAAAGCAGACATCATGAACAGACCAAGTTACAGGTCAGATCTGCGGCGACTCTCACCCTCTCACCTGCTTTTCCAATCAAAATACATGTAACTAAATGTTAGATATTGTTTAATACCATATTGTGGAACATTTCAGGTAAAACAATATCATCTCAATACAAAGTTACATAGTGCACCTTTAGTACCGTCACGTCCTTGGAACATTTCACGTTTCTTATGCAGTCAATACAAACCCATTCTGTATATGTGCACTTGACATAACCTATAGCCGGCGTAATCTCTTTAGTATGTTCCTCAGTCACGTTTAGCCTGGTAGAGTACCCGAGAGCCCCTGTAGGTGTTTTTTTGACAGGGCCTTGACAGGTGCACCAGAGGACCAACTGGACCGCACCCGGCGAGGAGCTGATCTCTTTATGTGTCCGCGCTGTATCCTATTAAGACTATCACCTCCCATCACACCTCCCCATTCACCGGATCAGAGCAGCTTTCCGCTAAGCCCTGCCAATGTGAATCCACCACCGACATTACAGGCGCTGCACTCATTTCTTAGCTAGCCCGCGTAGAACTGCTGAGCTAGGCGTTTGTGCGGGTCCAATTTCTGAAGTACCCAAAATGCAATGCCCCGAAGACCAACGGATATGGCCGCAAAGGGAGGGAGCATGACAGAAGTTGCAGATGCTTGAGAAAGGGTGCCAGCGATCGATGGGGGATAAACTGAGCGGTGTAAGAGGGGACTACAAATATGGAGTCATTTGCGGTCCTTATCAATGACATTACAGAAGGACGAGGACAATAGTTTAAAGGGCCCGTATTACGCTATTTTCTGATCTATGTTATAATGTTTCCTCATCACAAACAAATCTTTGTATTTAGTCCTTTTGTCAAACAGAAAACACTCTGGTCCAGCTTGTGATGTCACGTGGTATTACAGGAAGTGCTCCACCGTGTTTTCACACTCCATATATCTCCATAATTGGCAATCTCTACTGAAGAAAAAGTAGCTGTTAACATGAAAACTACGATATCACAAGGTGGAACAGAGCGTTTTTAGCTTTGGGGATGTAGACAGACCTATAATAAAGATTACTCAAACCTGTGTGAATGAATCAAAACACAACTTCAGGTATGATTTTGAAGTAGTAACAGAATTACAAGCAAAGATCAAGAGAGAATTTTGCATAATATAAGACCTTTAGCAATACGCTGAGGGTAGAAGAGGGATGCAGCTGATATTAGGTGACTACGTAAATGAATAATGGTACAGAATGATAAAGGATAATGCATTCTAAGATGGTTTGAGAGGTAAAAAAAATTGTAATTGGCTGACTGAAAACTTATTTTATTGCCATCATGGTGGATCTTTAACTTAAATCTGCAAAAAGCTATTTAGTTTAACATAAATTTAGCATTTTTTTTTTTTATTGGTCATATAGTCAAACAATACATTTCAAATCCTGAGACTTTGAGTTTTTTTTATAGAATTTTGTATATATTTGTATAGAATTTCCCAAATGGAGGCTTATTAAAGTAGAATCACTTCAAATTCAGAGTATATTTCATTAAAAATATCAAAATGGATAATCTTTTCTCATCTTTATGACAAAACTTTTAATTGTTTATACTCAGATAACACTAACAGTCATTATCAGATCAATGACATTATGAACTCTATGGTAGAACTAAACATATTTGCAGTTTAGATGTGCAGAGTGTTAAATTCTTGTTGTTTTTAAAGCTTTTCTGCAGATGCAAAATAAAAGATATTCACAAATTCACAAAACAAAAACACCCAACATCTTCTGAGGATCTATTTGCCCATTCGCTCACCAAGAACCAAATCACCTCCCGTGTTTTTCCCCATTCAAATTTCATGGGTTAATTCTCCCGCTGCGCCCTTGACTTGCATTGGTTGAGATCTTAGCCCGGCCCCGGGGGATTGAACGGCGGCGTCCCACAGCTCCTAATGGGACGTCTTCTGAAGAGCTAGCTAGCACGGGTTAAACGGGGAGGAGAGAAATCCCCGGAGGCGCCGCAAAGGTTAAGTCTTGTCATTCCCAAGTCAAAGGAAGTAGAAGACTGCTATCTGCAGCCCTAAAGACATTCAGTGTACCCAATTATAGTTTAGGAAGGGAGGCTGATTGAGACAGACTGGTCAAGGTTGCGTTCATGTTTGGGAATTTGAGGTTGTAAAAAATAGTTGTGTTAATGTATGTTGGGAGCCATTTTTATGATGAGAAATAAAAATGAATTGCATCGTTTCTGCTGAAGGTAATAATACAAGATAATGTCAAAAATATATATTGAAGGTGTCATTTTAAGCCGATATTACGATATAAAATGTCCAAAATACAAATTAATAATAAACAGGTGTCATAGATTATAACTATACTGAAAACTAGAGCCTGATTTATAAAAAAGCATAATGTTTCCTCATCAAAAACATACCTGGAATTTTTCTTGTTTCAGCCACAAACTCTGGATTTTTAGGCTTTTAGGAGTTCTCATCTCAAACTGAAAACACTTTGTTCCACCCGGTGATGGATGCGGCAGTACAGGAAGTGCTCTACAGTGTTTTAAACTCCGTACGCCTTCGCTAGAATCATTTGGGTCATTTCAGCCTCGGAATTATCAATCTCTACTGAACTAAAGGTACGAGGGAACTGTTCACTTGAAAACTCACTTCATCAAAAGGTGGAACGGAGTATTTTGAGGTTTGGAGATGCAGAAAGACTGATAATAAAGGTTGCTCAACTACAACTACAACAAAACACTGCTTAATTCATCTTTAACGCTTCAGTTCATCTGCATTTTGATTCATTAGCAACGAATCGTGCTTCACATTCCCATACTGCAACCTATATCCTTTTCTTTCCAGCTTCTCTCCTTGTTGCTCTTCGGCCTCCTCTTCATCCCCCTCTCCACTGCAGTGTGTGTTGTTGATTCACTCGGGGCTCAGGGGAAGATCGATAAGTATTTGGGCAAGAGCTCCACGTAATTACGGAGGGATACTGCGAGTCAGGTCGGCCCGAACAGCGTCGCTATACCTGCCAACGCTCGCTTGCACTTGCGGTAACCAAACCCATCCCTTCCCCTTCCCTTTCTCCTCGCTCGTAATGGCCGGCCGGCTCTCGCTTTAGGACAAATATAGCGGACGCCGGAGTTGTTTACCCCAAATAGGTAGTTAAATTTAATGGTTTGAGTGTGCGATGCTAAACCAAATTCAATATTGCCTCGCGGTCTTTTTTTGGCTTGTCGAAACTGGTTTGCATATCTCGGACAATCTGTCTTTTTCTCCGGTTTGCGGAGCGAACTAGAATATACTAGTGGAGATTTGTGGGCATGATGGGAGTAGAGGTGGAAAAGAGTTAAGTGAATTCAAGCACCATTGGCTCAGTGGTAGAGCAGATAAGGAAAAAGTTGCTTGTTTGACTTAGAAGTGGTGCAAATTGGCATTGTGTAACTGGGCAAGATGTTTTACCAGATAAGGCTGCAGAGATTATGAACACTGGTGTAAGAATGTTAGTTTGTCGTGAAAATAGCCTCCCACCATAGCCAAGACAAGTGGAACATCGTACTGATACTTGAAATGTAGTTTGTGAGCTCAGATTAAAGAACTTGAGTCTATATAGTTATAATCTACAACGCCTATGTTATAATTTGCACATTTTAAATTGAAATATTCATCTAACAATTGAATAAAACAAACAAGAACAAACAAACAATAGATAACTTCACAGTAGATTTTCTTTTTTCATTCGTGCCAAAATGCAAATCCGAATCCTACGTGGAACACACCGATTAAAAAAATGCAATAGGAACATGAAGTAAGCACAGCGCAGTGGTTTCATTTGGAATATGACATCTTGAAAACTGATTAACCGTTTCTCAAACATGCACAAATCACTTTAAAT
>KN493966.1:2240-12497 GCA_000787155.1 Scartelaos histophorus | reverse complement strand
GTAATGTAAATATGTGAGACTATACGAGGGCGGGTCCACTTGTCAAATTACAGATGGAAGCTTTAAGTCTGTCTAGATAGTAATAAAACAGAACTAATTTTCAATCCAATCAATTACTACAATGTGATTATCATATTTTATACTAAAGAATAACACAGTAAGCATCTTTTTCCAGAGGCTGCTCCAGTTTGATTGTAATAAGATAGTACTAAAATATCCTTAATGACTATTTAAAATGCATCTTCTGCTTCCATTTAGTCCCAGTCTAATTCTGTTGCCTAATGAAACAGTGTTATATGATTTGCTGTTTAAATAACTGTCGCTAAATCCAAATAAATACGCCACACTCAGATCCGTCATGGTGCCGTTGTCCCAATAGTTTCTCTAATCGTCCTTGTGTTCTTATTTCCCATCTCTTTTCACAAATCATTGTAATTTAATATTTACTTATAATGGGTTTTCTTCAATTAAAAAAGTTATTATGTGAAATTAAACAGCTCCAGTGGTTCATTTGTATTGGATATGTGGAGGGCGGACTGCTTAGCGTAATCAGGCTGGAGGAAAGTCATAATTTTAAGTTTTGTTTTGTAATTAAATTTCTAAGCTGCAATTTATTTTCTGTTTTTGAATCCGTTTCAAAATATTTTGGTTCATTTTGTATTGTTTTGCTCAAATTTATATTCAGAGTTGGAGTTGAAAAAATAGAGTGGCACATTTGGTTGTGTGTTAACCTCCAAACCAGAAGATCACAAGTTCAAACCTCATCCTAGACCTCCGTGTTAGCAAACTGATATGTATCTGATGTATTATAACTGGAAGGGCATCTGATATAAAGCGTGACACTTTCCATAAGCCTAATTATTGCTCTTTGGTCTTTACAACTGTTTAAATGCTTTTCTATTTTCCATTAAAACCACATGATGTAACTTGGATCTCGCATCTGTAACTTGGATCTCACTGCCACTGTCTCCATGGAGATAGATTATTATCTCCATGGAGACAGTGGCAGTGAGTGACACCACTAGGCCAAGTTATAGGTCAGATCTGTGTAGAGGCAAGTCCACTCATAGTAAGAATACTTACTGTATTTGTCTAAGTATTTTAGCAGTGAAAGTAACTCTAATTGAATCTAAACAAGATAGTCAAGTCTAATGCCATACTGTGGAACTTTTTAGGCAAAATCTCTATTGAGAAAAGCAAGTGGCGTACCCCTCACCCAAAAAGTTACACAGTGCACCTTTAAGCACCTTTAGTTATTGATTTTAAAGTCAGTTATTATGTTTTTGTGTTTATTTTCCTGTTTTAATTATAATAATTTTGAACGACAACTGAAGTTATTCTGAAAATATTGAATACATGATTGAATCTTATCATTTCTTGGTTTTATTTTTGTATTATTAATCTTATTATTTAGTAATCATTCTTTCATTCGTCAAAAGTCTATGATTCAAATTTCCACAGTTTCATTTAGAACGCGTTGGCCAGTGTTGACTTCCAGGATCAGTTTATGTTTGTGAAGTTTTGAAAGTTTTCTGCCAAAGATGAAATAAACAAGCCCCAGGAAGTAGTCGGTGACAGATTTACAATTTAAAAGCATGAAAGAAACAGCACAAAAAGATAAAACGAAAAGATAAGTTCAAAGTTGCACAGCAAAAAATAAATATATGTGAATCAAAGATGCACAGTGTTACTGGGTTTGCCCTCTGCTTTTCTAAACGGAGATGTTGTTACGCTGTGCCTGCAATTTTCCACAGTACGACAGTAAACCTTTATTTATTTATTTATTTTTCAATTACACTCTTATTTATTGTAAACATACATTAAAAAACATTACCCCAAAATTGCATTCTTGGTAAGCCACTTTTCTCCACAGAGATAAGTTTAATGCCATTACACGGAACATTCTAAGCAAAACAATAGCCATGGAAACAAGCAGACAGTAAACCACACACAGGGAAAGTTATACTGCATAGAGCACTTTGAATTTTATCTTATCTCGAGTAATTTTGACTAGTTACATTACATTAAGTGGCAATTGTTTAGACATATTTAAAGGTGTTCTTTCTAGAGATACTGCTGGGAGGGGAATGTTCCGCATTGTTACATTAAACTTGACTCCACGAGCAGCTTGAAGTAATCATTTTTTTTGCATACTGAAAAACATCTGGGAAAATAGTGTTTAAAACAAGCTGCTGATAGACACTCAATGAATCAGAACAGCTCCATAGTGCACATTTGTTACACCACATTTACTTATTTGCTTTTTTAAATACGTGAGTACAAATAAGTCAAAACTAAAACATGATATATTCAGAATCTAAGTCATTTTACTCAAGTAGGAGGTTTGTTTTTTACAGTGTGTTTGTGTGTGTCCTGTAGGGGGCAGTGTGGAGTTGTGCAGTCACATACATACACTGGAGTGAGTGGAGAGCCTATATACTTGAACTGTAGCATATAGAATATAATGGGGTCCGGGTCGGTCTTCATCATTATGCAGGGGACACAGGGCAGCACCGTCACACTGAATAGAGATTTCCCACAGATTTGACGAGAATTTTTAAAGTTATAGAAGTGCCAAGCTGCATTTTAGATCAAATCTCAATACTTTTAAGTGGAGTGTAAAGGTCTCTAGTGTGAACTGTGGAACTATCTGAGTGCACGCTACCAGCTTTTCTCAGTATTAAATAGTAACTATATTTTCATTAAAACCTTTACCAAGTCGTTACTAAACCTGAGTCATTCTAAATAAATAATTTGCTGTGTTTTTGAATAAAATTTGTCTTGTCACAGTTCAGATATATTGTATAAACAGCTTTTGAAGTCAAAATAAGTCTGTCGGGTACTGTCTGCATCTAATTATTAATAATTTTGTTGCATGGTAATCAGGAGGTGAGCACTAGCATGCTAATTGTTGCTGAAACTGCAAAACGTCACTCTTTTAAACATTGCTTATAAACTCATTGTGGTGAAAAATTAGGATGCTCAGAATGCAGAAGGTAAATGAGGAATAACTTTGGACCACTGCAAACCATTTATGAATTTGGTCTGTTTTTAGTGTTTAAATTGATCTGTCTCAATGGAAACAAATAGTCAAGTCAGATCTGAGGAGAGGTGATCCCACAGATTTTTTTGTCATGATACAACTAAATCTAAACAAATATTAGTTTTTGTATCAATTAATAACCTATAACGAATAATGGTGGGCATAGATTAATTTTTTTAAATATAGATTAATCTCATTGGCAATTTTAGCAATTTTGGCAATTAATCTAGATTAAAATGGCTCATTCAGAATATGTTCGCTACCTAAGTAATGACTACAAGTAAGTCCTTGAGAAGAGTTTTCTTCATACATTTTCTACCAACATAACGTGTTAGTAATTTGTGATGTTGTTGTAATTACATTCTAAGTAGTTTTAAATTGTGTAATTTAAAATGACAGTTGTAATTACATTCTAAGTAGTTTTAAATTGTGTAATTTAAAATGACATAACTGCATACCTAAAGCGAAGGAGTGAAATTCCCAGCTAGCATTGATGAGGTGCACAGTAACGCCGAGGTAGTTATTGTTGTTGACAGATGTCCAGTGGTCCCCGGTCAGTGCTACACACCCCGCCTCAACGAGCTTTTTATCCTTTGGGGCTTTCTCTGCAGCATACTGCTCATGTATTCTCCTAATGATCCATCATCCTCAACCACGCTGATGGGTCGGCAGCTAGTGCCAATCCACTGAGCAAGAAGGTTAGTTCTCTTGTCTGATAGAGCTGTGCCTTGGTTTCACTCAAACAAAGTAGTTTGACGGCGACTCTTCCCCGGCGTTTCAGTGCTTGACTCGCATCAGCGTTCGTTAAGTGATGCTTTGTGTTTAGGTGGTGCTTGAGACTGGTAGAACTCCTACAGTAAACTAATTCCACATTGCATAAAGTGCAAACAACCTTAGACTTGTCGATGTCTCCATTGGGAAGCTTTTTAAAAATGAATTTTCCCTGAAGAAAACCCAGCGACTTCATAGCTGCACCATGTTGGCGTGTGGCGTTCGTTGTGTATTTCACAGGAGCTACAGGTTCGAAAACTCGTTGCCCTCTACAGTGCAGTTCGGCGAGGTACATCCACACTAAAGGTGAAAGTCATCATAGTTCACTTAATATAGACCCAGCTGCCAGCCCAACTTTGAGAATAGATTAACAACGATATTTTTCACATTATCGCAGCACGTTAACGCCGATAACGGACCACCACTAAATACACCACTAAATAGTTACACAAACTATATACTTTGAAAATATTGTTTTGGCCAAGGACACAACACCACAACAGCCACTGTTTGTATCTCCAACCTCCATTCAAACTTTAAAGGTGCACTGTGTAACTTCCCAGGTCCAGGTCCTACCACCATGGAGATGTTGTTGCATTGAAACATATCTGTTTCCATGGAGACAAGCACCAAGCCAATTTACAATTTTGTGAGGAGGTGGGGCTACTTATGCTTATTTTTCAAGATAAACTGGTATAATTAAATAACACACAAATGTAATGCCATTCTTTGGTACATTTCAGGGAAAACAATCTCCCTATCATATCTCTAAAAACAGGTCCTGGACTCTTACCTGAAAAGCTACATTGTGCATCTTTAATCTTAGAAACCGCTCATTGTCGTTTAATTTAACAGTGCAGAATTTACATTAGCAGAACACTTAGTAACACAAGATTCTACATGTTGCAAAAAAAAGAAAAAAGAAGAAGAAGCAGATTTTCCATCACCCGCAGCCCAAGGACGATAGTGCTACTGTATGCTCTCTGTTAGCTTATCTCCTTTGAGTCGCTTAATAATTAATCAATGCCACACTCAATTGGTTGCAATAAGCACGAGGCTGTTTACCTACAAAATGAGTTTCTGAGAGCTCAATCTATTGACTGGCTGTCTCTGTATTCAGTGGATGCCATTCAAAGACATAGGCCTCTAATAGCAGTAGTTGGCAGTGTATTAGCTCACAACATGGTTAAAAGCCATTCTAAATATGACATGATAACACTGGTGAAGGATATAACTTGGGCAACGCAGATATGTACGCAGCTTTCTTAAAGGGCCCGTGTTACACTATTTTCATTTCATTTTCAATTGTCATTTTGTTTTCTCATCAAAAACAAAAACACACCTGGAGTTTTTGTTTTGTTTTGTTCCATTTACGCATTTAAACCAAAAAAACCATACATTTTTAGGCTGAATTCTTTTCTCAAACTGAAAACGCTGTGCTTTAAAACCCCATAAACCTTCACTAGAATCATTTGGGTCGTTTCAGCCAATAGAGAGTTTGAACGAATGATAAAAGGAGCTGTAAAATGGATTACTTCATGACATCACAAGGTGGAACTGAGCATTTTGAGCCTTTGAGATGCAGAAAGACTAAAAATAAAGAATTACTTAAACACAAATGAAACAAAATGCAACTCTGAGTATGTTTTAGAGAAGATTTTTAGCCAAATCATTACACCTCCATGGAGACTTGCAGGTGCTGGAAAAAAGTTCCATATTACACCTTTAACTACCTCATCAGAACTCATTAAATATCCAATCTTGTTAGAAGCCAAAAAGTGCACTGGGAGATACTTTAGCAGGGGGAATGTCTTTGAGGAGGTGATTTGGTATGAATCAAACTGAAACATGAGTTCAGATCTTTGCTCCGTTTGACCCTCGGGAGTCAGGAGCGGTTGACGGTCTTTTCCTGTCATTTCTGAAGCAGATCTCTCTTTTTGAAAAGGCCTGGACCCACCTGGGGACATAACACAGCCTCATTACAGACAGACACTTCCACCGGATTTACAATATCAAGCGAGTGTCTCAGGCTGGGAATCCAATTAGGACGCACCTTCACACAAAGAGGAAGTCCGCAGCGAAAAGGTGTGAAGTAAGGACTTTTCCACTCTCCAAAAGCACTGGGAGCTTGCGCTAAAGTTTAGTTTTTAACTCTTGAGTTTTCCTTTTTCATTACTGTTGTATGTTATTTATTTTTGCTTCATATATCGCGATCAAAATCAAAATTGCAATTCTTATGCCAAAAACAAAATATCCTGACTTTTCTTTTCTTAATGTAACTGTAGTTTAAACCTCTACAAACATGTTCTGAAATTTGTGAGGCGATTTGCAATGTGCACTTATGATTACAGGTCAGATCTGTGGAGAGTTGAGTCCACTCACAGTAACAATGATACTTTGCAGCTGATGTTCCCTGGTGGTGTGAAGCTAACTGGAAGCACCGCTCTATTAGAAGCGCTGTTACTTTAATCTGAGCCTTATTTTAACACAATCTGACCAGAAAGAACTACATGGCTGAAACTACAACATGCATTACAGGCTAGCCAGCATTAGACAACAGCTTTTCAGTTAGTCACTCTCACCTTTTTGTTGAAAATGAAACACCTAAACAAGACCACGAAAGCTCATATTGATCACAGGCTTCTGAAAATGTGTTGTTTAAATCCATTTTGAGTTTTTTCTGCAGTTTTCAGACAATTTTAAAACATTATTGTGTTTACTAATGTGTGCACTGTGTCACTATGGTAACGGATGAACATTCTGACTATAGAGATCCATGTAGGACACCGCTAGCATGATCACTACCAAGTATCAATGCATGTTTTTCAAGGTATTTTTGAACAATAACGACCCATGTAGTAAAGTAAATACAATATAGACACTTTTAATGCAATACTTGAAGACAATGTATGTAGAAATGTTTTTTATTTAGGATCAACTTTTCATAATTTCTTTAAAATAACACCGCCCAAAATCGTTTCCACATCCACTGCATTACTATCTGTCCTTGTCCTACTTTTTAAACATGGGCCCGTCTCAAAAATCAACTCAAAATCCCAAATCGTGCAGCCCTATTTTAACTTTTACTCTCACACACCACATTCATGTCTTGCCCAAGGACATAACAACAGCGCGCTCTACAGCGAGAGCGGGGACCGAACCGCAGACCACGAGAGTCCGCTGACAACAACAACAACTCCACGGAGAGCGGCGTGTAGAAGATCTTATTTACTTACAACGCTGCATTATTTTTGGAGTGTAACACCACCCCCCATCAGTAGCACATCGGCTGCATTAGTATCTGTCCTCTGCACCGTGGGGCACATGCATAAACATATAAGTCTTTTGTTGTTAGTGCTCGATGCTAAAGCTGCAGAAATTGTCCTGGGCTTTGGAGTCACAGCGGCACTTCCCATTGATTCTTCTGTTTGTCCACCGGCTCCACTCTCTCTGCATCTCAATGAGCTCCGAGCATGAAGGCTTATTAAAGACTGTGTACTTATATGTGTGGGCATCTTTACTTTGGTATTTCACATTTTATAATTTAATTGGCCCACTATTTTGTGAGCTGTGTTATAATCTTGTTTACTCATCAAAACCGCGGTACCTGGAGTTGTTTTATTTTCTTTCATTTGCACATATTTAACACACAAACCCTGCATATTTATATTATGTTCTCTGTTTCAATTTGTTATAAGAAGTGCTCCACTGTTTTCAAACTCACTCACAGACACTTTCACTAAAATCATTTGGATAGTTTCAGCTCTGGAATTGCCGTCTCTGCTGAACAAAAGGTAAAAGGTTGCTATTAATTATCACTATGACATTTTGAGCTTTGGAGATGCACACAGACTAATAATAAAGGTTTACTCAAAGACACTGGATATAGTCCAATGATTTATTTGGTCTTGACACTGGATATAGTCCAATGATTTTAATTTGGTCTTCTGATCATTTATGTGCCAAAACCTGTATAAATCAGCTGACCGGACGCAACAGAGCAACAGAGCAGTCGAAACTGTCATGTATGAAAACAAACTCTTGGTCTGGCTATGCTTTTGAGTAGGTAACATTAAAAAAAAGTTCCTATACAAGTGCAAAATACAATACAAAAGATATTTAGAAAATGTTTAAGCCTAACTGTTTGGGTGTCTGGTATCTATAGCAACTACTGTATGTGTGATGCATTAGTATTGGAAAAATGCTCCATGACTTTTGTCAAACATAATTACACATATGAATGGTTTGAAATTGAAGGGTTATTACCTGATTTTTAGCCTGCAAAAGGATGACATGTTTAAATATATTCCTAACTCTCACAAACTGTTTGGTATAGCATTAGAATTGGAGAACTTTTCATACAGAATAATAAAGGAGGGTGGACTCCAATGGTCAGTGGTCAATCCATGTGTCCAGCAACCTTCAGAGTTGTAGTTCAAAAAGTATGTTTTCTTTGTTAGGAAATGTGAAATACTTACCCCAAAGTCACCAAAAGAGTGTTTAAAAAATTAAAATGTGTTCTTTCCGCTGCATAAAGCAATGTCTAGGTAAATAAAGACTTAAATTGAGAATATTTGACTTTATTTAAGTAGAATCAGCTTGACAAGTAAAATAATCTACCAAACAAAGTGTGCATTTTTATTTCAAGCGACATTCAGTTTAGTTTCTTATTTTCATTTTATTTTGAAACTTATTCTTAATTGTACTTTTCAAGTGAAATCAAATCATGATCAAACTTTCTTAATTCAAGTCATCTTAGGTTGGCTAGACTTTAGTTTTTACCATTTAAGTCCTAGTCTATTCTGGCAGCTGATTTCTATTACTGGAAAAAATTCTCTATATATTTATATTTCAACAAAAATTAACTTGATGCTTTTGCAGATTTGTAGCATTAAGTGTTTATTTGGTGCTGTTGTGTAAGAAGTCGTTGCAGTCTTACCCAGCCTCCTGCATTCCCCTCACATGGCCCGTGAAATGAAAAATGACACTTTTGCTTGTGCGTCTCACGCTAAAAATGTTTCGGAAATTCTAAAAGGGCAAAACTGACAAAACCCGTGTCTCTGTAAGCATTTTAAATCAAGACGTTTCCTTTAAGTATGGTTATACACTGCACGTACACTGGGGGGCCTGACGTATGATTGACAGGCCATTCTGCACCTTCACTGCACTTTAGTGGCAAAACTCTGTCAGTTTCACAGTTGTAATCGATGGAGACTGTTCAAATACCCATAACTGGTAAAGTATACACTAGAATACATTTTTGAGAGAGAGATACTTTATTGATGCTGAGGGACATTCAAGTTTTGCTGCAGCAACATTTACACTGCGCTCAGTTTCTTTTGTTCCTTTGTGTCTCAGTCAAAGCTCTCGGTGCAGTTTAACAGGAGGACTGGTCAGGGTCAGGGGAGTAAGAGCCAAGAGTGTCTCCTCTCTGTGGCCTGCAGTATCAGAGCAGCCTCCAGGGGGCGCCAGGTGTACACAACAGGAGCTTTGGTTGGTGATGAAATGGCTCATTCCCTCAGAGTGTTTCTTCTGGAAGGTCTTTTGCTACACTGCTTGTCACATATGGTGTGTATAGACTCCAAGTACATTCCGTGGTCAGATCCTTGTGAGAATGGGGCTTTAAAGACACTTTACAAACCTCTGTCATGACATTGGTCAAAATTTCACACAATTTCGCACAATTCATTTTCATTTGTTAATTGCTCAGAATTTATAATAAAAAATAATCAACCATTTTGAATTCCCAGGGTGCAATAGTTAGTTTGATTTCTTGTTAAGAAGGATGGAAAATGCTATTCTGTTTTCTAGTCTTCACAAAAAGTTTAATTTATGATGAAATTTGTAATATATCAGTAGATATATGTGAAAAAGTATTTCACTTAAAAACTATTTGTCCAGTAAAAACTAAAAATCTGTCCTTTTCTTTGATCATAAATATATAAAACACAATGATGTTTTTAAACCAGGCTCTCATCACTCACCTGTATTGGAATGGGTTTCATTTCCCAAACCTTCTCATATTTTGTGATATTCTGTGATTAATCCCAGTTTTCCCATTGAAATCTCATTATGTTCCACTTTACTTTTGCCTCCAGCTGCCTCCATTCCAGAATTGAGAATATTTTTGTTTAGACATTTTTAAAGGGTCTAAACCAGAGCTGCCCAAACTTTACTCATTAAGGGTGTATGTCAAACACAGAAGAAGCTGACTGAGGGCCATAGATCGCTGGTGAATACAGTGATGATTGAAAATATATGTGCTTAAAGGGGCACTGTTACGGCCCCAGGCCTTCAGGTTGTATTTTTGTCTGTTTTGCTGCTATTTTGTTCCTGCTGCTTGAGCCCTGGTCCCTGATTGGTGGAGCCTCTTCACCCCTGGCCCCGCCTCCAGCCTCCTCCCCCTATTTAAGAAGATCACAGCTCCTGTTCAGGGCTGTGGC
>JACN01149782.1:0-15188 GCA_000787155.1 Scartelaos histophorus | reverse complement strand
TGCTGAAGAGTACTGACCTGGGCACATGACTCACGCAGGCTCTCCTGTAGTTACACAGATATCACACAAAACAAGTATAGTTTATAAAACGTTTTATTTTCATTTTCATATTCAAATGGCAAATACAAAACCCAAAATCTACCTCTATAGACAACCTGTTCTTTGCACATCTCACTTAAATATTATACTTTCTTTAGCTTTTTAAGACTACACGTTTTATTTTGTGTTTTTAAACCTAAATAAATATGTTATATCAAATTTAATTATTGCATATTTATTGAAAGCAAACAGTTTAACAAACAACTCTACTTGAAATATATATCTTCATTTCACAGAAAATATTTAAATGGGAAAACTGATGGTTTATGATTTATTATTTTAGGGTCAACATTTGATTTTTTTATACACACTTGAAATCCAAGCCTGTCTAGACTTAATGAACATTACTTGTACCAAGTAAAAGCCTGTAATGAACTCTATTGTTTAACGGTCTCTTAATTGTGCCTAATCTGAATGGATGTTTGTCAGGACTCACTTTGAGCAGCTCTGTCTCTTTCGTGGCCTGCAGGAGTTTTGTCTCCAGTTCACAAATCTTTTCAGTTGCCTGCTCCTCCACCTCTTGAAGCCGAGCGATCAACTGCAGAACAACACACAATCAACTAAAGGTGAGCCATAATGACAAATGACAGATCAAAAGTCAGTATTCAGTCAGTATTTCTCCTTCACTAATAATTATCTCATCATATTGTTGCTGTCTATCAAAATATGTCTGCAAATGTCTTGGTTAAGGGTCAATTTCTGCACTAGAAGTTACTTGATTGTAAAATTAAACACAAAATGCAAATCTAATACCTAACTTAAAAATGACCCTTTAGTCTAGAAATCAAGTTTCTGCAATTATTTTAAATATTTTAACAATTCAATTTGTTTTCTGTGGATGCTAAATACTAGATTATCTATTTACTGTGAATTGAATGATGGGCTGAAAAACAGACATACGAGCGAATGGAGCTCCAGTCTAGAACGGAAACACGTGAACTCCACTTTTATAAATGAAACGTTTTATTTTTACAGAAAATAAATGTTGATTAAATAAGATCATGTGTAGTGTAGTTTATAAAATGTTTTTACGTTCTGGATTTTGTTGGCACAGATACTCAGGGTGCGATTTGTACCTTCCAGATATAAAAATCCTCCCTCTGGTTATTGGGCAAATCTCACCCTGTAGCACCCTGTATATATTAGACTGTGGGTGATGAATAACTTGTTAAAAATAATACACTTTTTAACTGCACTAAAGCTTCTTACTCCTTTTAAACAAAAAAAAGAAATTCTGCAATGAACACCAATTGAATGTGAAAAAAATGTATAGCTTAATCTGCTTTTAAAAATGACTGAACTGAAATATTAACATGAACACAATATCTTCCTCTATAATATAATCAGTTATAACGAGTTCTCTCTCATCTCTTGTCTAGAGCACAGACCTGTATATTGTGTTCATGCAGCTCGTCCACCTGCTCCAGGACCCCCCCTCTGCTCTCTGCATCCTCCAGCAGAGCCCCCACGTCCAGCACATTGTCCAGGTAGGCTTGGATCTGCACCTTCAACTTCTCACTCTCTGTCAGCTTCAGGCTCTGACACACAAATACAGAAAACGTAAGAACTGACCATTCAGAGCAATGTGCAGCAGTGAATTTAGTTTCTAAATTGATTATAACTGTATACTATTTCCATGCATTAAAGAAGAGTAGTGTAGTAGAGAAGTCTTTTGCACTCTGGACAAAACCTGACTTACCTCCAGATACTTGTCCAGTCCCAGATGTGTGAACTCATACTGCAGGTGGACCCGGAAGTTCATGTTTTCCACCGAATGAACCACAATGTTTATGAACTGCATACAGGCCACCTAGACACAAAAACCCATTCTGAACTCTAGAGCATGTTTCAAATCAAGTACTCTTAACCAGATTAGACTAATTATTAATCATTTGGTAATTAGAAACTTACCATAAAGTCGATGTTGCTGTCGTCGTTCATAAAGTACTCCATGAGCCTCTCAAAACGTGTCTTTTCTCTGCTCACCTGTCAAAAAAATAGACATTCTAACATGCATTATATTAAATGTCCACATGGGGGCTTAGGAAACCGGCCTGGGTGATTAGAATCATTTTTCATTAGTGGCCAAACTTACAGCAGTTTGTTTTCATAACTTGTTGCCCTCTAACACTTTACACAAATTGAATTACTAGAGATAGAAATATAAAAAGACACAGCTGAGTTGGCATGTGCTAATTTTGTCCAAGTTTTAAATATACTGTACGTAAGCAAGCGTATGAGTTCTGCAAAGAAGGGGAAGTCGGGACTACTTGATTATCAGTGAGTTAAAACAAGAGAACAGAATGATTCATTTTTAGAAGCGACTACAGACTTCAGACATTAAACAGTGTGAATGAAGCGTATTTCACAACGCTGAAGCCATTGCACATGACTTAGTCGGAGTGATAAAAATCTACCACCATTGTCATAGCAATTATCAGTTCAAAACAAAATGTTATATATTTTGAATGAGCAAAAGTCCTCAAAATATCACATCTATAGAGGAAGTTGAATCATAGACTGTATAAAGAAGTGGATTACTGGAGTGTAAAGTCAACCATAGAGTTCAGCTCTAGACATTTTAAGGCCAAAATGTGATTCTGACAGCAGCAGTTACAGAGAGGGGGTGGGGGGGATGTTTCTCAGTACAAAATGCATTGCAGCCTAAGTTGATGTAGCCGGAAGTGCACCCAGAGTCACTTATTGTTGGAGCGCGGTGGCTAGCAGGTTAGCTATGCCCATTTATATAGAGAGTTTATGGTTGAAACCCATGCATACACTGATATGGCAATTACTAATAATTCATTCAACCTTTCAAGAGCTTTATCGCTTGTGGGATGAAAAAAGCTGGTATTGACTTAATTTTAATAAATAAATAAATAACAACCCTTCAATATTTTTAATTTATATTACTGTAAAGATGTTGTACCTCTCTTAAGTTGTCAAAAGCCGAGAGGATGATGTCATGTCCTCCCCTGACGAGACACACTGCAGCTAACAGCTCCAGCACTAGCGCCCTGGTTCTGTTTAAGATACAGTGATTCATTACTTAGATTAATAAGTGCAACAAGTGCATTTTAACACATTATTTCAAAAACGACCTCCCTTACCTTGGATTTCTGCTGTTCAGACCAAGAGTGATCTCATTCACACAGGATGGATGAGTCATGACCAGGTTAAAACCAGACTTTATAAAGACATAAAACACACACAAAATATTAATTATTATTATTTCAGTATCACTTAACTGCACCTTAATTTGCCTCAATAAAGCAATAATTAGTTCATTATTAAATGTACTATATCATGTGAAATTGACTCTTGTGAGCCACGTTAATGTGAATACCTCATCAAAAATCATACCCGCAGTTGTGTTATTTTTTATTTACACATGTTTGAGTAGTTATTTGTCTGTCTATATCTCTAAAGATCAAAATTCTCTATTCCACCTTGTGATGCCATGTAGCGGTAGATTTCACATTAAAAGCTACATTTTAGCTTTTGTTCTGTAGAGATCAGCAATATAAGGCCTGAAATGAATCAAATGATTCTAGTGAAGATGTATGAATTTTTAAAAACACAGTGGAGCACTTCCTGTATTAAATTATGGCGTCTCAAGTTGGAAAAGAGTGTTTTGTGAACCTAAATAGCGTAAATATACAGAGTTTGTGTGTTAAACATGTGAAGTATCAGTGTGAGAGGAACAAAACACAACTCCAGGTATGTTTTTAACAAGGTTTTAACATTATAACACCAGAAATGCATCAAATGTTCCCTTTAACTCTTTCTTCATGCTTTATTATGACTAACTAAGTTGTAGTTTTAAAAAAGTGTTATCAGACTTTATTATATGTTATTAAAAGTTGATAACTACAGATGTATTGTGTGAATAAACATTACCTGATAATTCATGATGGCTCGCAAACACATGATGCACACGTGGATGTCGTCTCTCTGGCTCGACGTGTGCGACTTTTTGTAAATCTTATGCCCCAACGTGTTTGTTATTCTGTAAAAATCATATCCTTATATTGTTAAAGCCTCCATAACAACAAATTTCCAGGCAAAATAAAATCTTTATGGCGATGTAACTGCTCTCATTACAATACAGCTCTCGATGCATAGTTTAACTTCATAAAAAGACAGCCTTGCGGATTTGCATAAGTGGGTAATTTTGTGCATCGCTTGTATCAAAATAACAGCTTTCTGTTCCTTAGTACGACTCAGCTCAACCACAGTTCTCCCTCAATGAAATGTGCGACAGTTCATCTTAAGTGCATCTCTTTAAAAAAACAAAATGTCTGTTAAAACTACGATACTGAAATATTTAATCATCTCTAATCAAAATCATACATTAATATCTGAAATGAAATATAAAACAATGATCCTGTAATGCTTTTTTTTTTAAATTTCCAATAATAACGGATATAAGATAGAAGAAGTTATACATGTATGTGTATTGGTGGAATGTTTCGCGGTTACCATGGTGACGCAGTGAGCGAATTGGCAAACACTCTCCAAAAAGTTTTAAGACTGTCTGAAAACTCAAGAAAAGACACAAAATGGATTTAAACAACGCATTTAGAGGATCAATACGAGCTTTCACGGTTCTGTTTAGGACTTCGATTTTCAACAAAAGTGGCGAGCGCGAGTAACGGCGACGCTTTTTTTTAAGTATGAGAGACTTGTTTAACAGCACAAAACACTCACTTGTTGTACTTCCATATAAGTCAGTTCCTTAGAGTCTGATTGTGGTAAAATAAAGCTTAACAACCCTCAGACAGAGCAGAGCCTTCAGTTAGCATCACAGCACCAGGGAATGTTGATAACTTCTATATGAGTCCAACTTCTCTGATATCTCGAATTCAGTTTTATAAGAAGTATTTTGTGTTTAAGCAAAGTCATTGAGGGACCATATCGCATTCTGTCATGTGTAGTGAACTTCCTCCACTCTAGGTGTTGTGGAGGAAGTTTTTTTTTTAAATCATTTCACCATCACAAATAATTAAATACATCTGCATTTTTTTTAACACCATTTAAGAGAAAATTGAAATCTGAAAGTGACAAACTGCTTGCTAATGCTTCCTCCTGGGGGAACGTAAATCATCTGACCTGCTGCAGTTCCAACTAAGTCAGGTCTTTATAGTCAGATTGTGTTAAAACAAACCTCAAACTTAACAGATTCTACCTTGACTTGCAGCTTCAGACAGAGCAGTGCCTTCAGTTAGCTGTCTTTATTGCAGGTGTGTTGGTACCTGATAGTCAGAGCTCGCGCAGCCTTGGTGACCCCGTGGGAGGGAGGGCCGTTGGAGTGTTTGGTCAGGTCCTCCACAGAGCGCTCGGCTGGTTTACTCCTGTCTGAGACGGTGCCGCCATTTTCCACTGAGTCCACATCAAATCTACAAGGTTAAATAAAAATATAGTAAGACCAAAACCATTTCGATCTCACATCATTTAAAACAACAAGCTTAGATTTTTGGTATTGGGTTGTTTTGAAAATATACTCCATAAAAACATTTAATGGGAATACATTGCCCTTTTTTCAAATCTATTATAATGCTGTTTCCTCATCAAAATATACCTGAAGTTTTGTTTCATCCACACATTTAACACACAAACCTGCTTTTTGAGTTAAATGTTTTACGTTGCTATGTGAGGCACTTTGGAAACTGTTTTTATTTATATATTTATGCTTTTATTTGTGCTCTACAAATAAAGATAATCCAACTTTATTTGCAGAGCACAAATAAAAGGATTAGTATTGGATTTTTAGTGCTCTGAAAACTGAAAACACTCATGTGGTAATACAGAAAGTTCCACTGTGTTTTTACTCCACAGACCTTCACTCGAATCATTTGGATAATTTTAGCAGAGAAATTGTCAAACTCTACTAAACAAAATGTAAAAAGTAGCTGTTAACTACCACTATGTGACATCACAATGTGGAACAGAGCTTTTAGAGCTTGGGAGTTATACTCAAACAATTAAAAAAACATGGTTTAATGCTCAATATAAGATAAGAGAGTATAGTATATAAGAGAATATACTGTGTAATATAAGAGAGAAACTTACGGAGCGTCACTTTGAGCGTGGGACAGATACTCGACCAGAACATCCAAACCTTTGTTCTGTTCATTCAGAAACTCTTGAGCCCAGCTAATCAGAAGAATCAGAAGTTTAGTCATTAATCAAGTATCAAGTATATATTAATGGATCAAGAAACCCAATATATTGCTTACCCGATATGGTTTGTCCGCAGAGAAATCTCCAGGTTTTTGAGGACTTGTGTGGCTTCTTGAATCCTTTTCTTTACCTAAAAGTTTGTCAATTATTAAATGCACAAACCAACATAAGACACTGAGATTAAAGTGTAAAACTTGAGTGACACTGACCCTGCGAGGCACTCCTCCTTGGTCCTGGTATAAGCTCTTTATTTTAGTTAGGTAAGTGGAAGGCGGGCTTTTGACCTGGAAACGCTCCTGTGAAGAAATCATTTATAGTTTAATTTCAACTTGCAGATTAGGTGTGGGCCTTATACAACAAATTTCAAGGACACAAGGGAACTTTATTGTCAATCATTTTCACATAAAAGAATAAATTACTGTCTCAGGTCTTATTGAAATGTGCTGCTTAATTAGTTCATTAGTCTAACTGCATTCTGGATACAATACAACGGCAACAATAATAACCAACAATTATGACCAAGAGAGACACACAAACTCATTTAGAAAGTACAGCGAAGAAAGTTGCAGACTCAAAACATCTGTCAGCTCAGTATTGTCCTAAAGCATTTCGGGAATAAAACAGCTTGTTCCACTTCAAATTAAAGGGGAACACCTGTCAAAAGCTGAGGGATCTTATCTGGCAACGCACTGTCACAGTATATAAGTCCAGACACTATATGTAAGACATCTGATGGTGGTGGTTGGATGACTACTGAAACTAAACAAAATCCACTTCATAATGTTTGAAATTGAGAAGAAAACATTATTTCAAACCTAGAATTTGTTATTTCAACTATTTTGTCTCATGTTAGTGAAATGATGTTAGTGAAGATACACTGCAAATACAACTACTACACTTAATACTTGTCTCTCAGAAACTTAACCTGGTTTTGCTGAAGGAACAACGTGTTTAACTCTTTATTGAATATTAAATTTGCAACAGAAAAACTTTCTGTAATAGCAATAAAGGTAGTAGCTGTAGTAATGATAGTGGTAGTACTAGTTGCACTATAGTAATTTCCTAACTTTTTAAAAACTGTATTTGAATTAGTTAGTTAATTAGAAGTACTAGTTTAAGCAGTAGCAGTAGTTGTATAGTGGTAGTAGTAGAAATAGTAGTTGTATAATAGTAGTAGAAATAGTAGTTAATGTGGTCGTAGTAGTAGTAGTATAATAGTAGTACTAATTGCACTATAGTAGGTTCCTAACTGCTATAAAAGTGTATTTGAAATAGTTAGTTAGAAGTAGTAGTTTAAGCAGTACTACTAGTTGTATAGTGGTAGTAGTAAAAATAGTAATTAAAGTGGTGGTAGTAGTAGTAGTAGTAGTAGTAGGGGAGTAGTAGTAGAGCAAAAGTAGTGGTTACTGTTATAGTAGTAGTACTAGTTGCAGTATAGTAGATTCCTAACTACTATAAAAGCATATTTGAATTATTTGGTTAGTTAGATGTTAGTAGAAATAGTAGTTAAAGTGGTAATAGTAGTAGTGGGGGAGAAGTGGTAGTGCAAAAGTAGTGGTTATTGTGAGTGGTAGTATTACTAGTTTCATTATAGTTTCATTATAGGTTCCTAACTACTACAAACGTCTTTATTGAATATTAAATTTGCAACAGAAAAACTGATAACACACACCAGCTTGTTATATTTAAAAAATGCATTAATTATAGAAGAAAATAGATTAAAATATGATAGTAAATACTAAGTTTCTATAACGTAGCTTGTGTCAAATACCTTGCCATATGCAGATGTGAAAGCAGTTTCACTAAAGTAAAGCCATCTTAGATCTCTCGTTTTTGCTTTTATTATTTTAGACATCGCACAGCTCTGTTTCTATGCCGACGTCTTTATTTGTTACCCCCAGAAACCACATGAAGCTTCACCACACACCATGATCTCTGTACAATGAGCGTCACTCCAGCAAGTTACAAGCTGCAGGGTTTCAGATGTCGTAACATGTTCAGTAATCTATAATGTGCAGCTGAAACAAATGATTGAGATGTTAGTTTGCTGTTTGTTATATAAACAGAGCGGATAATTGGCTGTGTTCACGTTCTGTTTGATCATATCATAATTTAAGATGGAGGGCAGGGGGCCTATATAACTGTAACTGGGAGAAATATTCAAACTTATCCTCTGCAAATAGTGAACCTTATCATTTGCTTGGCATTTTCTCCACAAACAATCATGCTTTGGAGTTGAATTATGTCACTGCTTTCTTTAGCTATTATGAAACTATTATTTTACTTTTACTTCTCTCTTATTTACATGAACAAGGACTAAATAGAGTTAAGAGCCTCACTAATTAAAGAGATATTAAACCAGGTCGACAAATGTATTTTTCTAGCCTCTGACCTCTCCTCCAGCTCAGTTTTAACCTACAAAAATCATGAAATGTTACGCCACATGAACACGTCCTATTACCAAGTATTGATTAAGCAGTAATAGCATAATTTTCAGTGTTTTCTCAGATCTATTAGACTATTGATAAGAGCAGTAGACGGGGGGGAAAGGCCCAGAATTGGAACCTCTGCTTATTAATTAAAATTAGAGGGGGTCCCATGTGAGGCTTCTTGCCCCGGGCCCCCAGATTTATGTTGACGGGCCTGTTATTGATGCCATAACCTTACAAACTCATGGAGAATTACCTGGTCACAGACGAGCTCCCACTTCTTGTCATTGTCGTATTCACTCAGGAGCTGCAGTTTATCCGGAGGCAGGTTCATATAACTCTGGATAAAAAAAAAAGACAAAAAAAAGATCGAGCTATTAGACCATTCACTGCCATTTACTGTCAGGTACTTCTTATGGTCGAAGATTTCAAATATTTCAAATATTTCCCTATAGTAGCTGAAGTGGGTAGTTTGAGTAGCAGTAGTTGGAGTGGTCGCCAAGCTGGATTCACAGTGGTAGTAGTAGAAATACTAGTTAATGCAGTTGTAGTAGTAATAGTTGTTGTAGCAGCACCTCCACTTGTAATGTAGTAGTAGTAGTAGTTTCTGTAATAGCAAGAAAGGTAGTAGTAGTAATGATAGTGGTAGTACTAGTTGCTGTATAGTAATTTCCTAACTTTTTAAAAACTGTATTTGAATTAGTTAGTTAGAAGTACTAGTTTAAGCAGTAGCAGTAGTTGTATAGTGCTAGTAGTAGAAATAGTAGTAGTTGTATGGTAGTAGTATAAATTGTAGTTAATGTGGTAGTAGTAGTAGTAGTATAATAGTAGTACTAGTTGCACTATAGTAGGTTCCTAACTGTTATAAAAGCGTATTTGAAATAGTTAGAAGTAGTAGTTTAAGCAGTACTACTAGTTGTATAGTGGTAGTAGTAGAAATAGTAATTAAAGTGGTGGTAGTAGTAGTAGTAGGGGAGTAGTAGTGGTGTAAAAGTAGTGGTTACTGTTATAGTAGTAGTAGTAGTGGTTGCAGTATAGTAGATTCCTAACTACTATAAAAGCTTATTTAAATTATTTGGTTAGTTAGACGTTAGTAGAAATAGTAGTTAAAGTGGTTGTAGTAGTAGTAGTAGTAGGGGAGACGTGGTAGTGCAAATGTAGTGGTTATTGTGAGTGGTAGTATTACAAGCTTCATTATAGTTTCATTATAGTTTCATTATAGGTTCCTAACTACAAAAGTGTATTTGAATAAGTTAGTTAGTTAGTTAGAAGTAGTAGTTTAAGCAATAGAGTAGTAGTAGTAGTAGTAGTAGTAGTAGTGGAGTAGTAGCAGTGCAAAAGTAGTAATTATTGTGTAGTAGTAGTTCTAGTTGCAGTAAAGTGGGTTCTATAAGTACTGCAAAAGCTTATTTGAAGTACTTAATGTGGGGACTTTTCATCATTGCTCATCTGAAAACACATCCACCTTTTATGATTAATAGCAGGATCTTTGCAGACTGGACTGAAAGTGTGTGGGGCAGGGACTCTGAAACTGTACTACTGCCAGGCCCATTCCTGTCAAACCACAAGTTCACTTTCATTGTAAAGTAGAAGAGAATATACATTAAGCACATTGACTTGAACTGATTTTAATGCATTATTCTTTCTCTTTGCTCTTTAATAGTTTGCACTGACCTCACGCTGGGGGTGTCCTACATGTATCTCTATTGATGGAATCAACAGTTACACAATGCACACATAGAAAACACTGTTGAAAAAGTTTTAATATAGTCTAAAAACCCAATTAAAAAAAAAATAAAAATGGATGCACCACATTTTCAGGAGCCTGTGATTAGTACTAGAGTATTAGAGTGTCCTAGTCTGGTATGTGGAAGGTGGAAAGCTGATGATAACTAACTAAAAAACTGTAATTCTATGTGAGAGACTTGTTTAACAGCACAAATCAGCTGACATATTGTGGGTTCCAAGTCAGCTCTTTCTATTCAGATTGTGTAAAAAAAAAAAAAAAAGGACAGATTAACTCTAACGTGAGTAAGAAAATCTAACAAAATCTAACAAACCTCTAACAAAATCCTCTCAAAATCCACTCTGTTTAGTCCACATATAGATTCGGGTTTCAGTTTCTTGTTAAAAGCAATGAGCAAATATCTCTCTGATCAGATATTTTATTGTAAATTTGCAACAGTGCTAGTTTTTCATTAGGTGGGATTATCTGGTAAATAACATCGAGTCAACCATGAGACCCAGCTTTTTTTTACTCACTGGATTATTTTGAGCTTATATTTGCAAAAAAGTTGAGGTAGTTGCAGCCTGTAGATGTAGTTATTGAAGGAGTAGTTGAAGTAGTATCAGTAGTTGCCGTGGTAGCCCAACTGCATTCATAGTAGCAGTAGTAGCACCACTTGTAATGCAGTAATAGCAGTGCAGAAATAGAAATTGCATTAGGTTAGGTTTATAGTGGTTTTAGGGAATCAGATATTTTGTTTTGCATTTGCAGCAGCTCTAATTTCCTTCATTCTGAAACTCATGAAACAAAGACATAGATAAACAAAGGTGTGGCCTGCGAGCACAAAGCGGAAAGAAGCGGAAATGGCTGTTAGTTTGGCCTTAAAGCTCACACCTTGTCCTCGGTGGGGTGAGGGATGGGCCAGGGAGGGGTCCTACAGCGGTATGTGTGGTGCAACTTTAGGTTTCAAAAAGGAATATAAATGTTTGTCTGGAACCGCACTGACACAAACGTAATGGCACCAAGTTTAGAAACACTGTAAAAATGGAGAAGGAAGTCGACTTCTCAGTTCTCAGTAAAACTCCGCTGTGAAGAAACACCAACATATTAGATTATGTTGGATCATTACCGACCTGTTGTATTCAAGGAAGTGAGGTAATCTGATAAGTAAACATTTAATTTTAGTTTACTTATCAAAAATATTAAAAGGGAATTTAATCTTCTAGCATACACATTAGTATTTTGCCATTCAAAAGATATTTTTTATTATTTTACTTTTTGTATTTCTCTCACATAGCAGTAAAGTGGAATTTTTTACAAATTTCTCAACCCCTGATTTCAGCCTGAACTTTGTGATGGATTTGTTTGGATAAAATAGGTTTAGCTCTTGTTTAGACTCTACAGTTAAGATACAAATTTGATGTAATCATAGTTAGAGGCCATTTTTTAAATTGTAGGATCACATAGGCAAATATAACACACATTGCACGCCTACAATCTTTCAAAACAAGTTAACAATCCCAAATATTTAAAGATTTTACAGCAGCAAAAATAAAAACTAAGATGTTATACTTTGCACTATTGCGTCAAATGCTTACAGATCCTTCACTCTTTTCTTTATATTGTCAGAATTCTTAGACCATTCTATTTCCTAACGTTTCAGTGATGAAAATATGGTGAAATGTTTTTTTTTTCCGGTCTCATGGTGTCTGACATAGAAACATGTTGCTCAACTTCCCCTTGGGCCCAGCTGCACTAATCACTGAGCATGAAATGTAAAGCTTGTTAAACATAAACTGCACTTGTGCTATAACGTGGTTGTAATACCTGAGAGGTGTTGTCTAATGCTTCTGGCACGTGCCTCTGTAATTCTTGTAAAACTATGATATAACTCTTCTTTGTGACGAGCGAGGATGACTCAGGACACTCAGAAACTTGGGTCTGTCTGATTTGAACTTTAGAACATTTTTTCCATTGCAGGTTTCGGTACAAAAGTTACAAATCAATGTTTTAGGCTACCCATACTAGAATTTTCTCATTTAAAAGATTCACTATATAACTTTTCTGTTGGATTGTCTCCTGTGTTGCCTTTATGGGTTTGCTTTGTCTGGAATGTTACAGTTTGGCAACACACTTTATCTATCTCCATGGAGACGAGCAGGTGACGCCATCTGCAGAAAGGTTTCCCTGCTCACAGCATGAAGGCACATACATGTCTTTGAGCATTTATGCCAGCTGAACAGAAATAAAGATAGATTTGTTGAATGCAATACAAGCAAACTAGTGAGATTGACAAGGGGACAGGCAGGTAACCAGAAAAGTGACTTAGTGCAGCTTTAAAGTCAGTTAAAACGCTCTTTGGCATATGTATAGTCAAATGCAGGTAGACTAGTGAAATACTTGTACTTATGCAACTTTACTGGTGGAGTTATTTTGAGATGTTCTTGCCTCACCTGAAATGTTTCAAAGTATGGCATTAAATTTAACTATCTCTATGGAGACAAGATAACAAGTTGCAAATCAGGTGTCGCACTCCCACTCAGAGAAGGAAGACAGGTTTTTCCAAGGCCTTTTTGAAGTAAATGCATCACTTATTTTAATGCCATACTGTGGAAGATTTCACTCAAAGCTAAAAGTCTCAATGGAAACCAGCAGGCGGAGGACAATTTACATAAAGTCACTTAGTCATTGGCTCAAAATGTAGGTGGACTAGTGCAAAAGGTGTATGTCACAAACTGCTCTTAACAAGTTAAATTGATTTGATATGTTATTCTTGAATTAGAGCATGTTTCACCGTATACTCTCTTCTGCCAGCAGGGTTCATAATGTCTTAACTTTTTGTTCATAGTTTGTACTCACCAGCACCATATTGAATCTCTCTTGCAACTCCTCTTCCGGGGGCATGGGAGGTGGGGGCTGCTTCTTCTGCAGGGACACTGTGGAGTCTCCCATCCCGGTGCTGGACGCTCCCACAGAGCTCCGGGCCTCTCGCCTCTCCGATGGGTCCTGCTCCACGCCTCCTGCCGCCGCATTCCCCATCACTAATTTCCACAAGTAATCCAGGGGGAAAATTTGCACTTACACTTCAACTGAAAAATCGATGTGTATCAGATTTGAGTGACTGTTACTATTTGTCACTCCAAGAATATCAAAACAAGATGTCCTGAATGAAAAAAGTTACATTTTCGTTCTGAAATTAGCCATGCAAACAAAAAATAAAGTTTAATTACATGTTCGTAATCCACAAGTCCACCTTTTTATAGCTGAGGAAAAAAAAAGTGAAGTATGATTCTGCTGCCTGTCTTACTGCATGTTCTCTGGTTGTCCAAGAGCTCATCTAGTGATTTTTAAAACTCAAAGTTGATGTGTGAGAGGAAGGCGAGGGGAGTGTGTCACACTGTGTAACAGAGGCAGAAACCACAGCCGTTCAAAAGCAGAAGAGCAACTTCCTGTCACAAACAGCACCAGCAGCAACAGCCTGTAGGGTGGAGGACACAGAGGAGGCACTGCTGACAACCACTTCTATACCCTGTGCATGGGTTTCACTGTGAAGCAGATCTAGCGCCGTTGCCATAGCAATTCACGATTCAAAACAAAATATAGCTAATATAGAATCATTTGAATGCGAAAAAGTCCTCAGAAAATCTCTTATAGACAAGAAATTGAAACCCATACAGTTGTTGTATTTGAACTAGTATACACTGTCCATTAAAAATATGTATATTAATTAGGCTATAATGATAATGAACTGTAATAGGAACTCATATCGAAAAACCCATACAATAATAATCCACAGTAACAATAGAATCTGACATAAGTTATATTTTATTTTTAAAGTTCTATAAATTCATCCCCAACATTTTTGCCCATCAGTTTTTCAGTCAGACGCGAGACTTTGCTCCAAGACCGTGAGTGAAGCATCAAAGCCCTGTACCAGAGCGCCTCCCTGTGGCTAAACCCTGTCCCTACCACACAAACCGTACAATAGTGCTGCTTTCACGTGTTGTCGTTGCAATAGCTGTCCATTACACATACCTTGATTTAAAGTAGCTGTTTCGTGTTTTTGACATAACATAAAAATAAACAATCGCTTTTAATGTTTGTTGATAATATAAACGTACAATTATTGCTCTTATTAAGATTTTTTTTTCTGTTGCAGTGCGTTTAATTATGTTTTTTAAAGTTATAAAGCTGTTTTTAACCTTTCCAATATACCCGTGAAGGCAGCAGAGGTCTTATTTTGCAAGATGACGGATCCTACGACGTCGCCAGAAGACCACTGGAAAGTGAGTAAAGTGAAGTTAATGCGAAACAACACTGGTATTTTAGTTAAGCTGATCCGTACATGTGGAAAAAGTGAGGATTAGTGTCAGTGCTAGTTTTTTCTTTTGTCTGAAAGTTAAGCTAAAACAAAGGAGCCTTAGCTTAGTTAGCCCCAAAGCTAAATTGGGCTAGGTGCGGAGGAGATGTGTAATAAAACAAGTAAAGTTTTTTCGCAGTTGCTGAAAATCAACAACTTTTGCATATATCGGTGAATTGCAAAGATTTTTCAGTGCGTCTCGTAGAGTTATTAGAAAGCATTTGGATCCATGTATCATCTGCCTGTGCAATTTTACAACATTGAATCACATGTTTCAATATAAGGAAACAAACCTCTGTGTCATGTGGTTTGTTCTGCAAAATAAATTACAGTGTGAAAAGTTCATTGTGGGTCATGATATGCTCTTGTATAATAATAATAATAATAATAA
>KN493965.1:2322-19303 GCA_000787155.1 Scartelaos histophorus | reverse complement strand
GAAATTGCAATTCGACACACGTCATGTCACTGACCCTAATCCAGGAAATGCTTCACTGTGTTTGGAAACTCGATTTACTTTTAGTAGAATCATGGGATAATTTGATCCCTGGAGTTTACAATTTCTTTAAGTTGTTTTAGATCAATATTGCAGTTTCGTTTTACAATGTGCAATAATGATCTGCGTAATCGTTTTTCACCAAACACCTCAAATTGTGTTTTTTAAACCCAGCTAAAAATTTCTCCCTGAAACATGTTTTGATCAGAGTTAGAATGATAGCTGTGGCTCCCATCACCTTGATTAGCCCCATGTTGTTTTGGCATTCTGTTAACAGCGGGATCTGCAAATCCCGCATTTCTTAATTAAAAGAGGGAATCTAGGGTCTGCGGTGTAATTTAGCAGCATCATTTGGAGCACTGTGGTGTTAAAGGTACTCTTACTAAAACAGCAAACCCCATTTGTATTCGCTCAGCTGTGGGTGGGAGATACAGGCAAGAAAATACATATTAAATGAACTGTATGTAGTCTGCGCTCTTACAGTGAAAGCAAAATATTAAAATCACAACTGAACCTGTGTTGCATGACTATTCACATTCGTTTTTGGCATTGTCAGTCCCCCCTCCCTTTGCTCTCCATGCTAAGTCACTCCTCCTTCAGAGCGCAATCAGTAAATAGCAATGAAACTACTGCACATCCCATCAGGCTTTTTGCGTTGCTGTGCACAGTTTTGTATCATGCTTTTATACAAATATATTTATGGAAAATTGCATATCGTGTGGGAGCATGGACGATGTAGGCTTGTGGGCGGAGCTTTGGACAGAATCATATTGCTGACCGTAATGAGGGTCAAATGAATGTGTGATTCTAGCCATTACAGGGGCGAATTTAGAACCACGCTCCAAATTAGGACTACCATATTTTTTGGACTATAAGGTGCATCTAAAATCATGACATTTTCTCAAAAATCCACAGTGGCCATATAATCCAGTGGCCTTATGTGTGACCTTTGGTTGTGTTTAACCTCCAACCGATTTGATGTTGTCCACATTAGTCTAATAACGTATTAGTGGGCGAGTCAGGAGGAGTAATATGTTGGCCACATATAGGGCGACTGTGCAACATACCGGTAGTTCTGCCGTGTGCTGTACAAGGACCCAAAATGCACCTGTTAAGAGACATGCACCATGCAGATTTCAGGTTTTGTATTTTTGTGTTAAAACTGAACAATGTTGAGAGGGATCCGGGCATGTTTGATGCCCAAATCACCAACTGTTAAACTTGTATTTTTGTGTTAGCTACAACTGAGAGTTATTGTAAATGACCTGAATAAAGTTCGATTTATCCGACACACGTTTTGTTTCTCTTATTGTGCCTTATAATCCGATGCTCCTTATGTGTGGACAATGACACAACTGACATATTATTTGATACCGCGCTTTATAATCCGGTGCACTTTATAGCCCCAAAAATATGGTAGTTACAGATAGCAATGGATAAAATGGCAAAATAAAAAAGACCAGGGTCAGGTAGAGCAGGTTAGTACAAAGATTTTAAGACCAAAATGACGAGGCTCACTGCAAGAAAGCGGTAACAATATTCCAATGCAAAGTCAGTTGGAGTCGGAGTCTGTAGGAACCAGAATCACCTCCTGCAAACTTCCTATTTGGAATATGGCGGCTAGTGTGTCAGCTACGTCAATTTATATACATAGTCTATGGGTTGAATAGTTGAGCGATCACTAAATTACTCAAACATGAATGGATCTTTGTTTGTTTGATGAGGGAACAATGTTATAGCATAGTAGAAAGCTGAAAATAAAACCTATCTCGGTATATGGACAGGAATAACAATGTGGCCGTCATCATCATCATCATCATCATCATCATACTCATCACCACCAGTGTTTTTGTAATTAAGAACAAATCAGCATTAGCAGTAAAAGCTGAATTTGTTTTGAACACCTGTTATCTAGAGACACATTTGGGTAATTTTTGTGAAATTTAAAATCAAAATCAAGATCTCCTGATGACGATAATCAGATGAATCAGAATTTCACTCACTCAAAAACGGGTGTAAAAATCAGCGAGGCTCAAGAATCAATCACAAGGAGAGAAGACTGTAAAAAAAAATTAAAAAGGCTATACTCTGTAACTTTCTTTGTTATTGCTTTATATACGTATTCAATTGCACTGTGTTTTTATTGCTCGAAAATACAATTAAAAAAAGGCATTCTCACTGGGGGCAGGGTCACCTCTCCACAGATCTGATGTCTAACTTGGCCTAGATAAGTGTATAGTTGCACTCTGAGCAAAGTGGTAACAAGTACAGTCTGTTATTTGACATTGGTTTCTGAGGCCACGCTCATTCAGTGTCCATCGTATTTTAGTCCCTGTTGCTGATAGAAAAGTTCCCAGAATGCAGTGCTCTGTGAAGTGGCCCTGAAAAGCTCTATCAAAGGCCGTCATTGCCTGATTTGACACATACTTCGTTTTGTCACTTTTTTCATTGATCTCATTTAGTGTATATTATATGGTCTATGGAGTGGCCCCATGTACTCCTCACTTTTTCACCTTCAAACCTTCAACCATATTACTACTACTATGGGTATCGATCCTGCGTTTATACAGGTTTACCTGCAGAATGAATGTCTCACTTTCAAGAGAGACGTGTTGATCGTTGGTAGTAGAGATAGAGGAAGACAGAAATACAGAAGAAAGTGTCTAAAACAATTGGAATTCTATATAAATTTTAGTATGTTCTGTATGTATGTTCTCTCATAACACTTTTCCTACCATAGTTTCGGGGAACACATATAAAACTAGAACTAATCCAGCCCTTCTATTGCAAAAAAGTGATTAAAAGTTGTATGGAGGATTTTTTTTTTTCAAATTGTCAGTGATAGCATTATAGACATGTAGCAGCCTTGTAATTGATGACCAAAACAAAAATAATTAAAATTCATGGATGTGGTGCGGCCAGGTAAACATCAGCCAATAGAAAACAAGGCCACCTTGTTTCCTATTGGCTATTGGGTTGTCAGTCAAACTCCCTACATTTCTAGTGTAACTGAGTCTCCGGTGCTGGAATTACGTCTAGTGTAACTGAGTCTCCGGTGCGCTGGAATTACGTGATTTATGTTTGGCTCTTACACACTCCACAGACGCAAGGCTCTGTTTACTAAACCAGTGCAGCTGTTCTTAGTGGCTTTTTCCAGCTGTAGCTTCCTTACAGTTTGCACAAAGTTTGTTGCAATGACAAGAATCCACGACCAGTTCACGTCAAAAGAAAGTCAGTTTTTGAGGTCACTGAAAGGAGAAGAGAAAGGGAAAAGAAGTGAAGCCAAAGGTGGCTAGGAGATTCTAGGAGATTCATTCCAGCGATGGAAATTACTTCTGGACAGGAAACTTCTGCTTATCATTGGGAAAACGTACTTTATTTCCAAAAGCTTGACAGTTTTTCAGGACACACATGTGATATCCTGTATCTGAAAACCTGATTTTTAATGAAAACAAAATATCTGTTTGCCACTGCCTGTTATATTAGTAGTTCGTTAGTTGCATTTACAAGTCCTGTGCAGTGAACTTATTTTCTAAATTAATCGCCAAAATTGTGCACAGCATACATTACTCTCACATTCACGAATTCATTATAACTCTGAATGTCGTTGCAGTAATGATAATAGTAAAAGAGAATAGTAGCAGCTGAACCAACAGTCGCTGTACTCCTCGTTCCTTGGAAAATCCTTTATACAACCTTTAACCGTGGACTTTATGATTCACCCAGTAACTCAATGTTCATCCAATCAAATGTTTTATTTTAGTTTTATGACTTGTACACAGCTAAGTTCATGTGCAAAGTCAAACATAATGAAATCCTGTTAACTAAGAGAAAGTAAATATAATCTAAGCAGTACATGTGTGTTTAACAGGGCACATGTGAGAACAACTCTGAGGGAAAACTCCTTATAAAGCAAAGGAGTTCAGTTATGAAACAGTTCCTGCAATGAGCTAAAACAAACAACTTCTCTTTTTCCTTTAAAAATAACTTTAAAGAGAAGAGTAACAGAAACATTTTTGAAGGAATAACAACAGTAAAGAGAATTTGGTTATAATCAGAATAATTGTTGATCTTTTTTCTCATTATGGAGTAGAAAAATGTTGTATTAAGGTATTCATTTCGTAGATGAATGTCCATTAACTTTGTTGTAGTTGGAGATAACACTGTATAAGCACAATAAATTTTAGCGTCTGCCTTCACCTGCTCAGTGACTTTGTGTTTTATTTGATTGTTGTACAGACTGAATATGTTTTATTTTATGGGCATTAGACTGAATATAATGTATGTAGACTGTGATGTGAAACATAGGACTACCATAGGACTACTAGTGGTAGCAGTAGCAGTAATATTAACCCTGTACAAGTTTGCCTCTTGAAACTTAAATGGATAGTTTGGGTTTTTGACATGTATCTGTACGTCGTCCCCGTCAGCAGTGCGGTGCATAAACACTGACTTACCCCAGACAGCGTCCCGTGAGCAGAGTTCTTGCCTGGTTTTGGTACTGGCAAAAGTAGTCTGGCAAGTTGGCTGGGATGGCGAAAATAAAGCATTTTTCTTTTCAGTGTTCAAAAGAGTGCTGCTGCAAGCTGAGAGCTGCACGAATCCAGGTTTTGGTACTGGTGTTTGGCAGTGTTTACGTGCTCAGACCGATGACGCCGCGACGTGAGAGAGCTAATGTGAGAGCTAACATGAGAGCTAAAATGAGAGCTAACATGAGAGCTAACGTAAAACTAACGTGAGAGAGCGAAGTATATAAGCTTGTGTAAGTTATCAGTGTCATAGTCAGACATGTTGCCATTACCTGTCCGAGCCATAAAACAAAGAAACAGGAGCGGCTTGACCTTTCGGCAGCGCAGTGATACGAACGGAGACAATATAGCAGCAAATTATTATGAGTTTTGTGGTATTATGAGTATTATGGTTTTGTGATGCAAATGTATCACATATTGTTTTATTTTCTCAACCACAGACAACGCCGTACTACTTTCATCAGCACCAAAACCGGGCAAGAACTCGGCTCACGGGACGATGTCGGGGGTAAGTCAGTGCTTATGCACCACACTGCTGACAGGGACAACTTCAACGCACAAATTCACGCCAAAACCCAAACTATCACATTAATGCCTCATTTTCAATTGAGCTATTGATCATAAAAAAATAATTTCACACAATAGTAGTAGGAATAGTATCAGCAGAAGCAGCTTTAGCAGTAGCAGTAGCAGTAATAGTATTAATAGGAGTAGTAGTCAAGTCCTGTCATTTATGGACTAGGTGATGCAGATTTTTCAGGCAAACAACAACGTATTAGAGCAGCAGTAATAGTCATGCTAAAGTAATGCTAAAGTTTTGATATCCAAACATTACAAAGTCAACGTGGGGAAATTCACCTCAAACATAACCCCCACAAAACATGCAAATGAAGAGCAGGTTATAGCATTTCTGGCTCTTTGCAGGGACCAGGACATTTGCACAGTCGAACAATCGCCTTAATTAGCCTCTCATTGTTGTCGGCATATTGTTAACAGCCAGGATCCACATATTCCTCCTTCCCTAATTAAAATGCTCGTGTCTGGGATATCGGGGGCCTGTTTGCACAAATGAAAGGTGTTAATCATAATTCTGACTTAAGCAATGCAAATTCACCTCCAGGGTTTGTGGATTGTGAATGCCGCGGATGATTAGTGCGTACTTATCAAAGCGTGTGCACAGGTGGAGGAGAGTTCGCTTCAGATCTGAGGGGGTTTTTCTGAAGGAGGGAACCAGCCCTGTTTCCGTACTTATCAAAGCGTGTGCACAGGTGGAGGAGAGTTCGCTTCAGATCTGAGGGGGTTTTTCAGAACGAGGGAACATAGTTAAAGCAGCCCTGTTTCTCTCATTCATCTTCTCAAATTTATATTGATTAAATTATTGATTATTGAGTGATTTGTGCATGTTTAATTACATATTTTCAAGACACAATTTTATTTTCTTAATTGGTGACGCACGTAGAATTTAGAAACTTCACGTTATTTTGGCGTAAATGAAAAAAAGGGGCGTGACTTAAAGGCACATTGAGATGTTCTTGCTTTGTTTGGAATGTCCCGGTATAGCATTAAACGTATTCATTTTGCGTTTTTTTTTTTACTTAAAAACTCACTTTTTACTGTGAGTGGGCTCGCCTCTACACAGATCAGACACGTAATTCGGCCTCATAGAATCACCTGCTGTTTCCGTAGAGATAAATAACTGTAATGCCGTACGGTGGAACATACCAGGCAATATCTTCACGGGAAGAAGTTTCTGACGGATCCTACACACAAAAAGTTGAACAAACTGTTAATACGTAGTTTGGGTTTTTTTTATTACAGCAACTTTACTCAGTTTTGTTGTTGTTGTTTTTGTTTTTTAAATTATTATTATTTTTACTCTATTTTTAATGTGTCTGTCTGTGTGTGTACCCCAGTTGGTTTTGTATAGTAGTTTACTGTGCGACTACAAACTACTACTTATAGTTTTGCATTTTTATTTTCATATACTCACTGTGTGCACTTTGAAGAAGCAGTTTTACATCTCTTTATACTGTGTGTAATGACAATAAAGGCTTTCTATTCTATTGTATTCAAAACAATAAACGGTGATATGGTGATAGAAATAAGTTAGGTATTTGCAGTTAATAGCCCAAAGAAGTAACATACCCCCTCTTTAAAGGTCTTATATTATGCACAATGGACTCTTGTGAGATTTAAAGGGATAGTTCGGGGTTGTTTGACATGAATCTGGTGCATAAACACTGACTTACCCCCAACAGCGTCCCATGAGCTGAGTTCTTGCCCGGTTTTGGTGCTGAGGAAAGTAGTTCCGGCAAGTTGGCTGGGGTCGTGAAAATAAACAGTTTTTCTTCTCAAAACAATATGTGTTCAAAAGAGTGACACATTTGCATCACAAAACAATGAAAAAGTCTAAGACATAATCGCTTAGCACTATTTTCTCTCCATTCGTATCACTGCTCCTGTTTTACTGTGTTTACGGCTCGGAAAGTTAACGGCATTATGTCTGACTATGACACCGATAACTTACACATGCTTATATACTTATCGCTCTCTCATTAGCTGTCACATTAGCTTTCTCGCATCGCGGTGTCATCGGTCTGAGCATGTAAACACTGCCAAACAACTGAAAAAAAGTGTCAAAGTCATGTGCGGCTCTCAGGTTACAGCACCGCAGTTATGCGAACGGAGAGAAAATAGCACCAAGCGATAATGAGGTCTGAGTTTTTCATCGACAACGGTTTTATGAGAAAATGTATCACTCTTTTGAACACATAATTATTTTCATTATTTTCGTAATCTCAGCCAACTTGCCGGACAACTTTTATCAGCACCAAAACCGGGCAAGAACTTGGCTCACGGGGCGCCGTCGGGGGTAAGTCAGTGTTTATGCACCACACTGCTGACGGGGATGACATACAGATTTGTGTCAGAAAACCCAAACTATCCCTTTAAGTCACATTATATTATTGTGACCTCCTCAAAAACATATTTGGAGTTTTGTTTCATTCACACATGTCTGAGTAACCCTTTATTATTAGTCTGTCTACACTTCTAAAGCTCAGAATGTTCTGTTCCTCCATGCGATATCATGAAGCGGTAGTTTTCTCATCAACAACAGCTACCTTTTACCTTTTTTAAATCAGAAAACAGAAAACACAACTAAATCTGCAGGGTTTGTGTGTTTTAAACTTGTATGAATGAAACAAAACAGAACCCCGGGTCTGTCTGTGATGAGAAAACTACATTAGATTAGAAAATAGCGTAATATCGTCCATTTAAACAACACAGTAATGAATTATATTGCTGCTGAAGTGGCGTAAACTCACACGTAAACACCAATTTTCTAATTAGCCTGATAATCAACATCGTTATCGGCGCATGAGTCGCAGAGGCAGACTTCAGAACCTTGGACAGTTTCTCCCGGTTGCCCAGCAGCAGGATCAGCACCACGGACAGCACCACAGCCCAGCGCTGATAAAACACATGGCGAGACATGTATGTGCAGGCGGGTTTAGAGCAGGATTATAAATGGCTCGTGGTCAGATAAGATGTTTTCCTTGGTAACAGAGGCGTGGGGTTCTGCAGAGGGGCCGACCTTGGGAGGGGGCGGAAAACTGAAGCTGAAAAGACCAAGAAATATTGTTTCCTCATCACAAACGAGTTGTGTTTTGTTTAATTCTCACACGTTTAACACACGAATGCTGCATGTTTAGGCTGATTTCTTCTCTCAGATCGAAAACACTCTGTTCTAACTTGTGATGGGGTAATGCAAGAAGGGCTCCACTGTGTTTTTAAACTCCACACACCTTCACTTGAATCATTTGAATTACCATTTTTTTCTGAACTAAAGGAAAAATGTTGCTATTAAATAAAAAAAAAAAAAAAAAACTTTTGAGCTTTTTGAGCTTTAGAGATATAGACAGACTAATATTAAAGAATTACTCAAACATGAATGAAACAAAAGAAACCTGCAGGTAATACGACACCTTACTAGAGGTGAGAATCTATGGGTGTCTCACGATTTGATTGGATTATGATTCTGAGGCTCAAAAGCAGATGCAGGAAAAATGCATTTTTTATTTTTTATGCATGATTTATCTTTCCAAAAAAAACCCCTCATCTTAATAATAAATCAAATGCAAATGTTATCAAAAATTTAGCAAAGGCGAACAATTAAAAGACAAAAACAATTATGGTGTGAATAATAAAATCATGGATTCATCTTAATATTTGACTATATGTTTACTATTCTAATCAGAAAGCCCTTTAAATATACAAAACAACAACATGAGGCAATGACTTTTATTTAAAACAGTTATTTAAATGGATAATTGCTTCACAGTAAGAGGTGTTTTTTTTTCTGTGACAGGGATTAGTTCAGAGGTTGGGAAATAATATCAGCACAACAGCTTCCACTACAGCGTTGCTTTGTGTTAGCAGTGCTTCATGCTATCAGCTTAGCTCCTCTTAGCCTTTCCTGAAAACTCCAACATGAACAGAATAAAGCCTCGGCCAAATCCCGAACAGAGATATCCCCGTGGGTCTGTGTGACGGTCCACAGTGGACAGTCTGATGATTCAGCTGGAGTGAGCCGAGGGAGGAGCAGGCAGCTTCAGTCAAACGTAAAGCTCAGATAATTATTCTGCTTTTATTCAGTGATGCATCCAAATAAAATATTGTTTACCACCCTGAACAATCACAACTGAACCTGCAGATAGAGACACATCCAGTTTGTGTCATTCTCAGTTCAGAAGTGACATCCTTTATCACTTAAAAGGACTATCATAAAACACTCATTAAGACAGGAGTTAGGGTTAAGGCTTGACTAATTTATTGTAATGCCAACTGTTTCACCAAGGTGTGCAAGAAACAAAAAATATGGTGGGAGGAGGCGTGTGTCAGTTGAGCCAAAGAAACAAACAAAGAAAGCATAAAAAAACAGCTACTATCTCAAATCTGGGCTTAGAAAAAACTAATCTAACTAATCTAAAAAGTTGGATATGACAAAATAACAAGGGTGGCGACAACTGATAACCTAGAGTGTGTGTGCATGTTTCCTCCCCGTGTCTGGATGGGTTTCCTCCGGGTACTCCGGTTTCCCCCCATCAACCAAAAAACATGCAACACCCTATGAACAGTTCACAACAAGGGACTGGCAGGGAGTCCCTTGTTGTGAACTGGGACCACAGTTGTGAACTGAGCCCACAGGAGGGAGGGACTCCCTCACCACCTGCAGAGGGGTTCATGGGGTCTGGGTCTGGTGCATAGAGTTAATGGGTAGCATGCTGACCCCGCGACCCAGCCGGATTAAGCGGGAGAAGATGGATGGATGGATGGATGGATGCATGGATGTATTAGATATGTGAAGTATGTGCTGTAAAAGTGTAGCGGGGACACACTCAACCAAACATTACAAGGTTAACATTAGTTAGCATCTAGACTAAGGGCTCCTAGCTCAGGGCTCCTTTTAAATGCTCCCCTCCATTGGTCGGCTAGCAGCCAATCAGGACCTCCAGTCAGGTCCCTCCCACAGCTTCTTGACCCAGAGCAGAAGAGACGGCAGTACATAAGAAAGAAAAAAGCCGTTGCATGTAACACCCGAGCTCGAACCTGCGAGTTCAGCTTATAACTCACTACGTCAAAATTCTATTTCTGGGTCCAAGCCTCAGCCACACCGAATTTGGTCAAACTGATCTAATGTAAAAATGGTGCAACGGTGTCGTGTTCCTCGCTGTTCGAACAGATCAGAAATACAAATGACGAGGAGAAACTGTCATTCTTTTGTGTCGCTAGGCAAGATTTATGTCGGTAGCCGCTACTGCTATTCCTCCAAATCATCACATTACTATTTATGTCCACAGAAACCCAACCAAAGTCCGACGGGATGGGTTCGGACAAATATTTAGTTGTGTTCCTGCTCGGGTCGGACTCGGACACATCAGAGCGTCTCCTGTTTCCTGTCTACAGTAAAATGACTAATTTTGAAACAGTTTGACTTTAGATACAAGTCAAACTGTATGATTATTATTTGTGAAACGTGATGCAATACTTCAAATACAGGATTTTTAAAGCATAAAAGATCGAAGATAAAGTCCACAGGAAGTAGAGTCACCGTCGCTAATCTGCAGCTTTACCCCGGTGCGCTGTGTGGATAAACAAACACGCCTCAAACTGGATTAATAGTGATGTTTTGTGGACTGGATGACAATTTCTATGGGTAATGTGGATGAAATGCCGCAGTTTAATTTTACAAGAGGTGAGGAATAAAGTTTTCTCATTATTTTCGCTCTTTCCTGAGTTCGTATTTTGCGTTTCCGTGTTCGTTAGAGGCCACGCAAATAATATCCTTTGTGTGTCATTAGTGGGTGTATGAAAATATTGTGATAATAATTGCGTTGGGTTGTTTTGTTGGACTCACAAGCCGAATAGAGACACATCCAGGTTTGTCTCATTCTCAGTTTATAGAAAGATGTTCACTCACTGTGCAAAGTGCAGTGTGTTATTTCTGTACAAGTCTGGTAACAGTTAATCACTCTCTGTATCACTACGCCGTGAGCATCACCATAGCAACAGGTAAACAAATTAACTACAGTCAGGAGGGACTAGTTTTATGGAGGATAATTTGTTTCACCAGATTTTGAATTTTAAACGCCGTTGAATTTCTCACTTTGAATTTTTGTAATTCTGAAAAAACACATTTGAGCTATTTTATACTGAATTTTAAAGTGTTTCAAATTCAAAATTAGAATTTCACCTTCAGCAAAGATATTTTCGAGTCTTCAAATTCAGCAGTCAAAATTCAGAGTGTAAAATTCACAGTAATAAAAACTGCAGGAATGATCCAAGATGCCAAGGCAGAAGCAATCGATTCAAAGTGAAACGATCTAATTGTTAAAATTCTGATTGTAAAATTCGCAGTAAAAAAAAATTGCAGGAATGATCCAAGATGCCAAGGCAGAAGCAATCGATTCAAAGTGATTTGATCTGACTTAGTAATAAACCGGAAGTGGTGCAGTGAGGCGATCTGATTGGTCAGAATTAGCCTCATCCAGACCTTAAATCCCGCCCACAGATGAGAACGGCCAATAGGAAACAGCGTCAATCCTCCTCACTCACTCTGGATCGATTGCTTCTGCCTTGACATCTTGGATCTTTGTGAATTTTACACTTTGAATTTTACCTGTGGAATTTCAGGGCTTGGAAATATGCAGTGAATATCTAAAGGTGACATTTTTATTTTGAAACATATTGGAAAAAATACACTTAAAATTTCAGCAACTAAAATTTAGAATAACTTTTTTTTTTCAGATTTGAAAAATTCAAAGTGAGAAATTCAGTGGTGTTTAAAATTCAAAATCTGATGGAACAAATTATCTTCCATATAGTTTCAACTAAAACAGAAATAACTAAAGCTTTGTACATCCGCTGACAGCCAAGAGGTTGTCAGATTTAAAAGCGAACTATTTTCAGTTAGTGAGACTGTGGTATAAGAGGATTAAACAACTCAGAGCCATGTGACAAAAACACAGTGTGAACATGGCGGATGACTGGCTGCAGGTACCGAGGACTCAGATCAGACTCGTTTCAGGCCTCGAATCTGGGAATCCAAATGAGAGAGTCACGTGAGGCTCATTTTGCGTTCTGATTGGATAATCCTCCTGAGAACAAATTACAAAACAAATCTAACTGTACATATTAGAGATGTTTTGGCAGTTTCGTTCAGGGTGGGTGCAGGGTAACAGTCATAAAAACCCATTAGGGGCCTGAGTGATTATGAAAAATATGACTCATTCCCAAACTGGTCACAGTGACATCCCAAAATCCCAATGTGGGTGTGTTACATGTATGTCTATGGGGGAATGTTTAGCAGTTACCATGGTGACACAGGTTTGTTTTTTCTGTTGCAGAGAAGAACTGCTCCTAAAAATGCAGGATTTGTGTTTTAAAGACGTGTGAATGAAACAAACAAACAAAAAGGTTATGTTTTTTGATGAGGAAATAACATTATAAGATCAGCAAAGAGTGTGATATAGGCTCAGACAGAGCAGTGTCTACAGTTAGCATCACACCCCCAAGAAAAGGTTTATCTTTGCTTATTAAATGTAAATATTAAGCTGTTTTTTGGTCTTTGTTGTAATGTTGTTTCCTCATCATAAACAGATCAACAGTTGTGTTTTGTTTCATTCACACGTTTAACACACAAACCTGCAGATTTAGGAAAACGCTGTGTTCCACCTTGTGATGTCATGTGGTAATACAGGAAGTGCTCCACTGTGTTTTTAAACTCCATACACTTTCACTAGATTCATTTGGATGTTTGCAGATTTTTACAAAACAAAATTTAAATGGAGCTGTTAACTTAAAAAACTATTGCTTCATGACATCACAAGGTTTTGGTGATGTAGATGGACTAATAATGCAGGATTACTCAAACATGTGTGAATGAAACACAACACAACTCCAAGTGTGTTTTTTTTCATTCTTTTTGTCATTCTAACATGGCTTAAAATTCATAGGAGTTAAAGTTTGTGTCAGTCAAACATCAATGAATGAGCCAATGAGTATAGCAGACAAATATAAAAAGTATTAAGCATTTTTAGTGGTTTTTTTTTTGTTTTTTTTTTTAAGCATTTTTAGTGGTTTTTTTTTTGTTTTGTTTTTTATGTGCATGAATTGGCTACGACCTCAAAAATGTCATTTGGAGCGACTGAGAATAACCATAAAATAGTTTTATTTTCTAAAACAATGGTTGGGATGTTAATCTAAGTTCGGAGTCATATGAACATGAGACTGAGATTTGAAATGAGAAAACATAAGATTTGAAAAAATGGACACGCTCATATTTGTTTGAATATTATGGGGGAAACATCTGAGTAAATAAATAGCTGAAATTTCACGTGGGACTAAAAACACTTCAGAAAATATGTCACAAAAAGAAAGAAAATACATGTGATTAGATTTAGAGTTATTTTAAAGACATTTCAAAATCATCTGTTAAGGGCGGACGGTCGCACCACATGACATTTTAACATTTTAAGCACAAAAAACATGCAGAATAACTCATGATTTCTAAAAAAAAAGATTTGGTTCCATGGAGGTCAGAGGTACTACAGGTATGTGGGGGATTATTATAAAATTTGAACCTTTTTAAATGAAGAAATTGCAGGTCTGTAGTCAAATTCTGTAGTCATAATTAAAACGCGCAGAAAGTCCACACAGTAGCGGATTCCACAGTGGCACTTTAAATGTTGACGGCACCAGCTGCAGAGTATCACCCGCGGTCCGAAGACAATGACAAACAAGCTGCTGTCCGCCGAGCGCTGAGTGAGAGCTTAAACAGGGACCCCCAGTGCCGGAGTGACAGAGCGGGGGGGCGAGCCGGGGCAGCTGTGTTTACGCCCGGGCCCCTTCATCAGCTCCATCACGACTGTCACCCGAGGGTCACAGCTCCACCGTGCTCCTCCGGGCCCCCGTCCTCCGTCACTGCCAACTCAAGTGACAGGAGATTTAGTGAAGACGGACAGCCCGGAAACACAGCGGCGGCTATCGGGGCTCTGCAGGCGGGTTTGGGAGAATCGGGCCGGACGTGAAGATCTGACACATGGGTCGATGACATGACGCCTGAACAAGTGCAGTTTCTTCAGTTAAAAAGGGTCAAATGTCATAATAATTCACCACATACCTGTAGTACCTCTGACCTCCATGGAACCAAAGCATTTTTTTTCCAGAAATCATTATTTATTCTGCATGTTTTTTGTGCTTAAAGTGTTAAAATGTTCATGTGGTGCAACCGTCCAACCTTGACAGATGATTTTTAAACTTCGTTAAAATGACTTTAAATCTAATCAGGTTTATTTTCTTTCTTTTTTTGGCATATTTTCTGAAGTGTTTTTAGTCCCACATGAAATTTCAGCTTTCATGAATAGATATTTCTCCCATAATATTCAAACAAATATTGCATTTTTTTCAAATCTCAATCTCATGTTCATATGACTCAGAACGTAGATCAACACATCCCAACCATGTTTTAGAAAATAAAAAAAAAATAAGTTTATTCTATTTGCTTGACATTACATTTTTAAGATTGTAGCCAATTAAAAAAAATAAATAAATCAATAAAATGCTTAATATAAGTGTCAAACATAGATTTATGCACCTCAATAGAAACAAAATTTGAAAATGTGCCTGTTGAAAATCCTTATAAGTCACTGACCCACATGTGGCAGTGGGAAGAGATCGGGCGACAGTCGCTCCGTTTGAATCTCGCTCTCGACATCATAATCTCTGGTTTAGGGGTCAGATCCAGTGCTGTTGTTGTGTCCTTGGGCTTGTTGTGACTTAACTGTTATTTGAGAGGCTTGTTCAAGAGCACAAACCATCTCACCTGAACTGCCCGACAAAGGCAGAAGACTTTAACTCACCAGAGTGTGAAAATGAGAAAAACGACTTCAAAGTTTCTCTTTTGTCCAGACAAAAGTGTAATAAGTAGGACTCCCAAAATTTGACAGCTAATAAACATTAAACACTACTGGGAATAATTTTACTCAATAACATTTCTTACTGAGAATTTCCAGGATATTTATATGTGAATAAGGTCATGAAAAGAAAAAAAAAGTAGTGAGTGGTTTGTGTTGTAGGACCAGAGCAGCAGTATGATGAAGCACACTATACTGACTTATTACCACACACATAGTGACCTTTCCTCCACACTGTGCAGAAACTGAAATGTTTCCCAATAAAGCTCCATCCTCTGTCTGGTTTTGGAGAAGCTGAATCAGCTGCATCTGCTGAGATGTAGCATCACACTCCATAATCCTCTAAACGACACAAGACAATCAGTAACAGCAGAAAATAGAATTGAATTCATGGGTAATGCTCCAGTGGAATCACTGATGGATTGTTCCACAGTCGACTCGGGCTGTAAGAGACTTTCACGTATAGAAAAAGCAGCTTTTTCACTGTAGAGCTGCTTTTTTGAAATTGCACCTGCTGCAGAAGCTCCGTTTGTATTTGAAGTTTTTAAAGACGCTCTATTGTGGCCAAAGTCACATTTAATATGTAGAATATTTTGAACAGTATTAGAATTTAGACTATTTTGAAATAAGTTGCAGTCGTATATTATGTGCTGTTGTATTTATTCGAGGCGTCTGCTGCTGTTCTCCACATTGATTCTCCACACGTTGATTATATGTTGCTGTTGTCCCGAAAACATTTGTGGTCTCCCACTGCCAACCAAAACCAGCAGCACACTGTGCAAACAGCAGACAGTCTGTGTGTGCTGATGTATGGTTAACATTTTATTCTCCTATTATCGGTTCTAAATGTGTTTTATCACACTGGCAAGTGAAGCACCTCCTGATGTGATGATCCAGGGTTAATGGGCATCTGAGTCCACCTCTCGACTGTGTCTGTGTGAGCTCCTCCTGCTCGTCCTTCCTCTTGTGTCCACCTCTGCTTGTGTCTGAGGGTGAGTTCAGGTAGAGGAACAGTGAAAATCACATTAGTGTGTGGATTACACCAACACAGGCTCAGAGCTTTGACACAAGTGTTGATCTTCTTCTTCTCAGGTTTGAGCTTCTGCAAAACTCTGGGTCAGAGCTCATGAAAAAGTCTTCTGCTGCTGTATGACACATTTTGCACCTTGGATATGTTTTCAGTTGTGTTCATTTATTTCATCAATCAAGTACAAGCTATTAGTGTTAGTAGTGTTGACCTGCGCCCCATGAGCTTATGGAAATGTACAAAATAATCTAAATAAATCAATTAAAATCAATTATAACACTCAAACAATTTCAAAATTTCAAAGAAAATCTGTTTTGAAAAAAAATCTCTCATAATATGATTCTGAATTTAAATGGTTTGAAAACACACACACCACTACCCACATTTACGCCAAGGCTTGTAAAGTGTCTTGCTCAAGGACACAATGGCGGCATACAGTAAACAGTGAGAATACTGGACCATCCGCCTGGCCTGTCACGGTAACACATTTTGTTGTAGTGTGATATTTCTGTTTAATATAAATGGTAAATATTTTGGCTGGGGGTCTGACGCCTGCTTGTTTCTATGGATACCTCATTGCTCTGCCTGGAATGTCCCGCAGTATGACTTTAAACAGCTCTACCTTACACTTATTCAATTATAGGTGGTCTTAGAGCTCAAAAATAGCTCCAAAAATGCATTCGGACTGTGAGCAGGGTTGCATCTCCATAGATCTGACCTGTAACTTGAAGATCTCCATGAAGATAGAAAGCAATAACACCAGAAAAGTTACACAATGCACCTTTAAATCTCATCGTATGGAATAAAACAAAAAATATCTCAGAAGTGCAACGATATCGTCATTATCGTGACCTACGACCTTCTTCCTGGTCAGGATGTGAACACAACGACCA
>KN493964.1:6593-23909 GCA_000787155.1 Scartelaos histophorus | reverse complement strand
CAAAACAGCAAGAGCAGTGGTAGATTTAAGCATTAAATCAGTGACAAATTAAATGTTATAAAAAAATTTAAATATATTATAGTGGAAACTTGGCAAAAAGAGATACTATTTTATAGAGATTCTGACGAGATGCTTTTTAATAGTAGGAAATTCTAACACTGAAATTCAGACAAATCCAGCAAAGGTGTATTGATTTTAGAAACACAGAGGAGCAGTTCCAGGAAACATGACATCAGCTACAAATCAGCTGCAACATGGTGTAACATTCTGGCTAATAAAAAGGAAAGAAGTAGACTAAATTCTCAGGATTTCTCAAAATGGATGAATGAAACTACACACAACTTCAGGTATGATTAGGAACCAGCTTTGCAACATGGTTAAAAGCTTTTTTTTTTAAATTACCATAAAAAGGACCTTCAGAGTAACATTATATGTGTAAATTATTAGCATGATTAGAACTAGAAGTTAAGAGCAACCCAAGCAATCATCAATATTTTCACTACCTGATATTAGATACATTAGATAAATTTCATTTAAATCTATTACATTTTTCTCTGTAGGTCTGTACTCAGTATGTACCCTATAGACTCCCTTGCCATCTCCCTAGTCACCAGTGCCTTTAATCCAAAAACTTAAAAAAGACAAAACGACTTAACTCTAAAGACCCCAAGCTAGCCTGAAGAGCGCCATAAGCATTCCTACCTTTGCTCCACAAGTGCTATAGCAGATGAATCCTGTCTCTCTCCCTGGGGAACTATATAAGGAGAAGTCATCACCTTCTTCACACCTCCAATGCACCGTTAATACCTCCGGATGCCATGCAGTACCAAATGACACCCCATCTTTCATTCTTATAAGCGCTGAAATCTACCGCCGCCAGCATGGGGCCTATCTGCTAAAAGGAGCCTAGCCTCAGACATACAGGGCAACATGCAGCATACCATTACAAAGACGTCTCTATGCACGCTCCCCCGCTGCACACCGAGCACAAAGCCAAACTGAATGACAAGATTAGGAAAAAAATCTGCATAAATTTGGTATTTCGTAAGATGACAGTGTTTGAGATTGTGAACACGTCCCCAGACAGCAAGAGGAAACAAAGGAAGACAGTGTAGATGAACATAGCTGGACTGTTGCATGAAGAATCCTCACATCATTAGAGATATGAGGCAAAGCGCTGCATAGCCCAAAAAAAGGAAAGACATGGGTGACAAAGGTAGTAAAATCTAGGATGCACCTCATGAGCCTGTTCGATTGGATGGAAAAAAAAGGCTATAGTAAGAATCCACAGACAGGCTGTCCTCCCCGGCGTCCTCTAGATCCACAGTCCAGGAGCACACGTCCCTGTCTCCATGGCTGTATCGCTCCTCACTGTCCCCGCATCCTCCACCACGAGCAGCGGGTGAATGGAGGCTCCTCCTGCCAGCACCGGTCCACAGCTGAGGGGAATCCAAAGCAGAGGCGCAGGACGGGGGAAGGGCGAGCAGAGGCGCTGGAGGAAAGAGGAGAGAGGGAAGAGGAGAGAGGAGGGAGCAGAGAGATGGGCTAGTGGGGAGCCGGGCTGGAGCCTAGAACACAGGAGGCATAAAGTGGTCCTGCAACGGCCTCTACCCGCAGTCTGTGGTACTGCGCCAGGGCCAGGAAGAGACAGTGGACCCATATACTCCCTGGCATTCCTACCATGATCAGGTGCTCTCCTGGGCTGACCTCGAGCAGAGAGCATCAAAGAGCAGAAAGGAGCAGAGGCGTACAAGAATACTGCAGCTGTAGTCTGCAGAAGGCATCCATGCGGGCTGGTTTACACTGGGGATGTGAGCTCGGAGTTACCAGATCAGGCTGAATGTATTTACAGGCTTTACTGCAGCAGAAGCTGAATAGGAGATTAATCATGGTAGTTAACTTATTTGAGTAAATTCTGTAGTGAAAGGAAGGAAAAGACAGTATAGATTTCCTAAAAATGTGGCATGTCAAGGGAGAAAAGAACAGCGATCAATCCCGTTCTCATTAAGACGACAGCGCTCAGAGCAGCGGGGTTTGTCCATGCAGGTCACACACACAGCTGCCCATTAACTGACCCCAAACTGCTCCAAAAATCAACAACCAGTCTCTTTTATTCCTCAGCTCAGCGCTGCAGTCCAGTCTGGGCCTTAATCAGCACCGCAGTGCTAGAGTGGCCACAGTGGGCTGTCTGCTGAATTTATAAGTCCAATATCTACTATTATGTGTCTGCTCTGTTTCTGCTGTCAGAGGTAACTGCAGAGCAGGGCCAGGGCTACTCAGAGGGACATGCAAACAAACCTCATGTAACAAGGCTGTGTCAACTGTTTGTTAAGGAGATGACTAGTTTCTTTATCACGTAAACAGCCAATGTGATGAGAACCATCCATCCTGCTCCTAATGACACGGTTGCTAGGCAACACAACACAAGCACATTTCATTCACTGGATAATCATATTGTGCAGCTCAGGGTCAATGACACTCTCTTTCAGAGGGTCACATCAACAGATTTTGGTGAAAAACTTCAGGATCAACAGTGGATCAACAGCAAGAACAACTAAAATTAAATCATTGTCTGGACAGGGTCACAGAGGAATAGAGGTCTCTTCATAAGCATATATTAAAGCATATATTATAAAATACATTTGAGAATGAGATACAAAAATTCTAGTGCAATATGAAACCACACAGCAGATATATGGGATATTTGCTCTATTCTGTCATGAATGTGTGGGGCATGTAAACACTGGTAAAGTTGCACCTTTACAGACATGGCTGCTCCTGAGGCCCTCAGCAGGCTCTTGTTCCTGCACCTGGCTCTGTGACCTGAGAGCATGCAGCCCACTGGCACTGACACTACCAGGTCACACCACTACAAGCAAGACCAACAACACTAGAGACTACTGTGGAATAGAGGGAATGCACTAACAAATCTGATCATGGAAAGAATCAACTAGTCCACTACTGTGTATAGTACTGGTTTATATTTTGTAAATGTAAAACTACAAATTACATATAGTAGTTATTCTCTGAAATCAAATGTCTGACTTAAACCACATGGGAAGGAATCGTCTGTAGTCTCAAAAAGGAACATGTCTGAGCTCTCCCACATGTCAAGAGCCACAGCAGTCATTTTGTTAGATTTGTGAAAATGTAAGTAGGTCTGACATACCCAATTTCCCATGAGCCCTAGAGGGGCCTTAAGTTTCGCTTCACACAAAGTACCCTGAAGTCACGAATAAATGTGATAAAAAATTCTCCTTCAAATATAAAACTATTGTTCCCAGGTTAAGGTCACATGGCCTTCCAAGAACTACAAGCCACTATCTAGACTGCGCTAGAGTAGACAATGTGGTGTCTGGCCTAACACAACAAAGTAGGAACAGTGAGTAATTAAGACCTTTGATTAGTAGGCATGTGACTATATCTTTAGCAACCACTGAAGATAAATTACTATTTTAAAATACTATATTGTCTACCTAAATTATTGACAAACATTTAGCACTACCACTAAACAAACTAAAATTGTTTTTCTAAATTGCAAAAATGTTCTTCAAATCTCTTCAGACAGCGTGAATTAAATGTGTTTTATGAAGATTTTTTTCCATTTTGTGGTTGGTAACTCTGAGTAATTATACAACTTATAAAACTGTAACTAATGATTATTCTAGAAGTTGAATGAATAGCTTTTTTTTTTTTTTTTGCAACTAGTTAAGCAACTGTTTTAAAAGGTCTTTTGGCATGTGGTCTACAGTTATTGGGTCTGTGTAGTTCAGCTAATGATAACAATTATCAAAATACAAATGTGGTTATTTTAATAGTTGACTTGCACTATTTCTCACTGTAAACATGAACGTAACATTTCAACATCTCAGACTACACCAAGAACGACATTAAGACTAATCCAAGTCCAGGTCTAGTCGTTTTCCGCAACAGGAAGTTTGAGAACCACTGATTTACTCCTTAGCACCAACAAACTACAATTATCTGGCTGAACTTTATCTGCCTGTAGTCTGCCTGCTCCATTAAAGACTTATCAGGGGAGAGTTGGGGTTAGCGCAGCAGTGTACCCAAGTGGTTGCCATGAAAACAAAGCACGCAGACACAGACTTGGTGATCGATAGCCTGCCCACACTCCCACAGGAGGTCACACCGGCGACAAAAACAAGACAGGACAAAAAGTGCAGGAGCAGAGTTAGCATAGTATACAGCAGAAAATTTAAACAAAAGGACTAAACGCGACATCCAAGGCCAAAAAAGAGAGGTGACGGCAGCACAAAGTGGCAAACAGTCTGACGCACCAGGAAAACTGACCTTGAGTAATGATGGTACGGCTCACTGTCACAACTGCTGCTGATACATTGCAAAAAAGCGTGGCCAAAATTTAAGATATAAACACTTATCAGAAAATTACTAAAATGAGATAAAAGCAGTGAAATGATCTGCCCATGCAGCAAGATAATTTTAATTGACAAGTTAAACTAAACTACCTCTAAACCACAAATCAGAAGCAGTCTCTGGTCTAGTAAGTAGACAATAAATCTGAAAACAAGATGAATAACCTAATATAAGTTTTTAAATCTTGGCCAGATCAGAGAAATTTGCAGCGTAGAACTAAATCATTGTTGTGGTAGGACTGTGGGCTTTTTAAGTATTTATGAACTCATCGCAGTCAATAAATAGGAATGCTTGGATTGTATAAGGTAATTGAGGGATAACTAATTTTTAAGACAGTAAAAATCAGGTACAGTGTTAAAGACAAAAAAATGTCAAAGCATGATATATTGATCAGGAGAAATATCATGATAATATTGAAACTACTTTATGCCTCTGACACAATAAACATATTCCAAATATTTTTTACCATTAAAAAAAAAAAATAAAAAAAATAATAATTATTACTAAAATAGAAGTGACTTATTACATTTTCTGCAGCTCAAACGTTACATATTAAAACAAAAATGGCTCAAATTTGGCTAAGAAAAACTACACACAATAAATATTGAGCTCAAAAATATATTGTTCCAGCTAATATGTTTTGAACTATAAGTCGATATAGAAATTATAGGGAATGCTTGAAATATTTAAAATTTCATGGTATACCAGATCAATACTTTTTACAGAGAGAGTTTTCTCATGGATATTGAAGAGTTCTGATAGTTGAACTGGCTATTTGTCTACACAATCACCACAAAACTCGCACAATTTAAGATTATATAAGATGTTCAGGAATGGAGGTAAATCAGTGGTAAGAGTATGTTCTGACCAGCGGTAAAGTCCGTAGTTTAGGCCTCATCCAGGAAGTTCTTACCAAGCCCTTATTTATTTATTTTCTTTATTTATATTGGAAATGAAATGGTGATTAAAGCAGCACAGGATACGACTCACACTAGATGAATCAAGTTGAAAATGTTGGTATGAATAATTTGTTTAGTTTGTCACAGACTAAAACAAAGTTTAACTTGTTTTTATACAGTTACAAATGTTGTTTTAGTTTTACAGACAATAACAAGCATTGCTTACTTGGCACAGCACACTGGATTTCCACTGTATTTATGAGTTTACCACTGCAAAACTGCCAAATTAAGCACTTAAGGTCCTCGGCAAAACTGAAAGAAATTTACGCTACATTTTTATTGTTCTGGTGTATTGCTAAAACTGGTAGAAGCAAAATAAAGGGGAGGAATGTCCAGTTTGATCAATTTTAAAGGTATACTTGTTTTTATGGCTATGATCTTGCTCTGCCTGGAATGTTCCACAGTATGACATTAAACAGTTCTACCTTACAAATTACAAGCAGTTTTATAGCTAAAAAACAAGTAGAAAAAGAGACAATCTGCCTGTTGCTTCCTCACAGATCTGACCAGTAACTTGGTCTAGTTTGATGTCGATGAAGATATAGGGTGTCATCTTGCCCGCGATCTTAGCACCAGCGCAAGTGTGGGGCGTAGAGCTCTAAACAAGCTGTGCCTGAATACCAGGTGGAGTGGAGCAGACTGAGGACATGGTGTGGCGTGTTCAGTGAATTGCCAGAATTGTTTATTATGCTGCTTTGGTTAGTTCATAAAGTTAAGTTGTAAGCAGGTAGGCGACTATCAGAACCATAGATAACTGCACAGAGCCAACACCGGACTCAGAGATCAGCGGGCGCATTCATTGTCAGTTGGAGGCTGTGACACCGGAGCAGACGCACATCTTATATTTCTTGCTCTCTTGGCAGCAGTGGTCAGTAGAGCTTTGTACAGTGGCTAAAGAGACTTATTCTGCACATGAGCACTGCATTGTACAGACAGCTGCGCATCCTGCTCTGTGCGCTCCTGGCACATATCCGTCACTTGTGCAGCGCAAATGCAAGTTGTGCAGTCACCTCCCTGTGTGTTAATGGTTTAACTCACGCCTATCCACAAAGCGGTAACATCAGAAACATTGATATGACAATAAATGTATTCCATAATCCACGAGACATCCACCTATGGGACCAAAAGCAGTACCAGCGGTGAAAACGCGTACCTCAGTTCAAGAGCCGCGGAAGCAGAACTGGGACAGATAGGAGGGGGTGCGACCAGGAAAGAGCAGCGGTCAGCAGGACTGCTCTGGGATGGGGAGCACATGAGATAGACACTGGTCTGCTGCGTAATGGGAGGCAAAAAAATAGAGGAATGGGGAGAAAAAGATTGACATGTGAGCGTGCACGGGCTTACAGGGGTGCAGGTGTGTGAGAGGGGCGGACATGCGTGGAGTGTTCGGAGCAAAAACCCAGTCAGTACTGTCACGGCCCATCTAAAAGTCTGTATTCCTTGCATCGTGCGGCTCCGGAGCTGTTTTATTGTGTTTTTAAAGGCCACAGTGTTTTTAAAGGCCACAGCGGTCACAGATTGGGACGGTACAAGTGCCGTCACCATATATGTACTTGTACCGTCCCACTCCAGCCTCCAGCAGTGTACAGCCCGACCTGGACACGCCTCCATGTTAATGCTAGTGCTAGTGCTAAGATTGGGGGAAAGATTGGGCCCATAATGGTTTAACATCATATTGTGAAACTTTCTAGTCAAAGCAATAACATTTCCACAGAGGAAAGCATTTGACGGACACTCCACCAGAAAAGTTACACAATGCACCTTTGTATTGTATTGTAGTGTTGGTGACACTGGCTATTTTGCAGTTTAAAGAGTGCAGTTGCTTTTTTAATATAGACAGACAATCACCACCTGGCAGCAACCATAAATCCATCTACTTCAGCCTGGTAAAAAGATTGGTAGCAGCACTGACAGTCCATCCTCACTTTTGCTTTGCCTTTCTTTCTCTCTGTGTGAACATCTAGGATAGCCGATACACCACCCTGTTGTTTGAAATCCCTTCCTAAGCCTGTTTTATTGGGTCATTCCAGTTAGCTGTAAGTGGCATGACAGGCCCCTAAAATGATGTATGCATGCAGTGTGAGAGGCCAGGATGGGTTGCTCTCCTGCTCCTCTCTCTCCTGAATGTGTCCTATATAAGCATTTAGCTGTGAATGAGTGATCAGTCTCCACTGCTTGCAACAGCATGATTACAGCAGGCGGCCAGGTCCATTATTAATAGTAAATGAGCGAACCCCTCAACTAAAGGTCTTCTTATTGATCCTTTATTCTCCAACTTGTCTTGATGATGATGTTCTTCTATGTCTTTCTCCCACTGCGATGTAATCAGGCTTGTATATTTACTACCCAAATGATCAACTGGAATACTGCAAACATGTGGGAACATATATATATATTACCAAATTTTTATAAATGAATGAGTTATGATAGAAGAGGTGGGTGTAAATTTGGGAGAAAAAAAGTGTAACAAAAACTATATCATCTAAAAAAAAATTTCTTCTTCTTCTTCTACAGATCTTAACAAACACTAAAATTGAAAGTATGGATACTAATAAAAATAACACACATCTGACAAAACCTTTACTGAAAAGCTTTGTTATGCTCTTGATCCATATTTAATTAGGTCTAAGTAAAATCCAGTCTACTATTATTTTGTGTTAAATTAGATCAGTAAAGTTAGAAACACAGCAAATGACAAAAATGCCCAAAAAATCTGATATTGAAAACACCCATATTGGTCTTCAATTGAAGTTTATAAGAAAAGGGGGAGGAGGTGTTTGTCACTCGTGTTTGCCCCTCTCCCACTTGAGCCAGCTACCTTCCCTCCATCTGCAAAACAAGCAGCGTGCATCTTGATGAGGATTAAAGAGCCAAACAAGGGACTACAGGGGAATACACATCAGAGTTTAGAGTGTCAGATCTGAGTGGTACAATTATTGTGAGATACATGTACATTGCAATTTTAAGTGTGTAAGGAACATGGCACTCAAATTTCCACCTCTATGCAGATTTGTCATATTTTATTCTTGATACAAACTGCTAGGCCAGCAAGATTAATCCTCGAATCGAATCTAAATTGCAATTTCAATGAATGCAATTAGATGCAGCTTTTGAAAAGGCATAATTTCCTTCACAAACAACTAAACATCCAGCTTTATTCTGTATAAAATCTGCTGTAGTTCAGATCTGTATATGTTCTGAAATGTAATTCTTGTATTAGTTTGTCACTTCAGTCATTTGCTTCAGTTGTTTTGTTTAAAATGTGAAAATGAATTCTATATTAAAACATAAACAGGTAGCAAATCTAATCGCAATTACAATGCTTGTCAGAAAATCAGAATTAAACTGTGATATATATATTTTTGTGTATGAATGGATATAAATATTATTTTATTATCCTTGTAAGGTGTTTGTGATTACACTGTAACATCAATAGTCCCAATTATTAGTAAAGCTGATTCATCCTAAACCCTATTACAGAGGACTGAAAACCTACATGAGATGATATACCATAACAGAGTAATAACACTGGTGATTGGAGGCACCCATAGCAATCAATACCCAGAGGGGTGAGCCAGCGAGAGTCTATTGCAGGTCAATACAAAGAATTAATAACTGTGACTGACTGTGTATCTGTGTAAGAGAGGCATCCACCCAGTGTAGTGTTTCTGAACTGCTTTATTGAATGTACAATCAAATTATCTCGGTTGATCTAGGCTACTTAATTGTCTTTTTTGCACATTTTGCTGAGAAAAGCATTTTAATAGATTCATGAGAAATATTGAGAATATAAATATATTTATATTCAGTTTTATATTGATTGCCAGTAGCTATGGATAGCCTCTACAGATGAAAAGTATCAATTATATTTACTAACTGTTTTCCTATGATAAGAGAGCCATGCTGCTCTAGTGCGATCTGGATAAGACACACCACTCTGTCCCCATGTGAGATCAAATAGTGGCCGCTCCTTGTCACTACAGCCCCTGGGAGCTCGGGCAGAGTCACCCATAGGGGAAACATCTTTTCTGAAATCAAACTTCCCAAACTGCCCATTCGGCAGACAGGGCATCATCAGTTTTCACAAAGACTAGATTTTGTAGGGATTCTTCTCTATTTGCACAACATGAAATGTTCAAGTCTTCAAAGTGCCCAAAGCTTTGTAAAATTCAGACTTGCCCCTGATTGGTCAGGATGTCAGGTTTCTGACATCACACGGGTGGGAGGCACTAGGCCCCATCATAGGAAATAAGGTGGAAGAAAAATATTTTTTCCCATGGACAGGCCACTGAAAACAATACAGCAACATCTTTGAGTCCAAATGTTATCATACTTCCACGCTTGTAGCACAAACTGCTAGCAAAGCATTAGTGTGATTTAAATTAATGTAGCTTTGAATCACTGGTAAGTCTTTCATTTTGCTAAAACTAGCCTGTATGAAAACCCTTTTATTATAAAAGGTCAGGTAAGGTAACAGAGTTCAGATTTGGAGCAGTGTTGAGGTGATAGATTTCTTTCATTACATGTGTAAAAACATATGGATATTAAGAGCTGTTTGAATGGCCTCTTGAGGGAGCACGTGGTTTGTAAATGCTACAACAGAGCTTGGGTGCAGCTGCTGCCAGCCCATAATCCTTCTCATTCATATCAGAGCTCTGTGAAGCCATCAGATTAGTGCTTCTGGTTAATCTACTGTCAGTGAATGAAAACCATCCACTGCCCTGTGCTGTGCTGCCTGACTCAGATAGGATAGGATAGATAGGATTCAGAAGAGCAAAGAGGCCACTGTTTTACTATTTTAACTCACAGCTCCTACATGTGTCTCTAAATGTGTCTCTGTGTCTATATGCATCTAAATGTGTCTTTAAATGTGTCTCTAAATGAGTGTAGGTGAGTGACCAGGATCAGATGCACCAAACACACCGTACAGACCTTATTATAATGGTCTGGTGCACAAGGGGACAGGGGAGTATTTAAGAACTTGAGCTCTGGTCAACTTTGACTCCTGAAGCCAACAAAGACTTGCAGGTGAAGGTGGGTTCAAAGATGAGAACCTCAGTCTGGCATTTGCTAAAAGGAAACAAAGGAAACAAACAGTCAAAGACTGGTCTGTTCTGTTGTTATTAAAATAACTCTCATTTCACAGTATAATTCATTTTTAAATTGCTTCCTCATTTTCTTTTTTATAAAGAAAGATTGTGGGACATTGTTTAAGTCTTCACTCCATCAAACTGTTAAGCCAACAGGAACAATAAGAGAAAACAGCATACATAATATGAAAACAGTACAAATCAATAGAATGTTTCACTTCAACAGCTTCTAACCGCTTCTAATACTAATGTGTTCTCAAAATATATTGATCTTTTTCTGTTTATTTTTTATCAATGTAAACAAACTTTTCAAATAAACAAATGAAATACGCCTACATGAGTCATGTACTAAATCTGTGAGATTCCACAAATTCTGATCTATGACATATACTTAGGGAGACTGCGCCACCAAGTGGTCATGTGTGAAACATGCCTATAAAAATAAGACAAAACATCAGAAAATCATTCAGTTTAACACAAATACATGTAAAATCCAATTTTTATATTCATTTTATTTCAGTACACTCAGACAAAAAATATCTTTGTCACATGAACTTGGTGACCAGCAGAGCTATCCATAAAAGGACAGCAAGATTAACTGCAGTTCAATCTAAATTGCAATTTAGGCCTGTACAAATGTTCTGTAATGTGACTCATGTATTATAAAGTTTGTCAGTTCATATTTAAGCTCTAGACACATTTAACATATACCGGTAATCTTTGTTTGAAAAGAACAGAATAATATATGGTGCATCTAATCACAATCTCAATGCTTGTCTAAAAAACGCAATTAGATATGTTTCCCAAGTCTTTCAGCACAAACCCATATAATCATTAATATCTGAAACAACTTTAAACAGCCTCTTTGGTCCTCCACACCCAGAGCGTCAGACTGTAGTGTCCACAGAGAGAGGACCTGACCTCCTTCATTAGCCAGGGCACAGATGTGTGGACTGTACTGGTTCTGCCTCAGCTGGAGTGTAGTCCTCTGAGTGGAGCTACAGCAGCTTATACAGCCTCAGTAACATCGCGGACTGCTCTGACAGACGCCATCACCAAGAGTTATTTATACCAGCGCTGTGGACAGGATGTTATGCACTGATTCTTCAAGCTTCTCAACACTGTGTGCTCTGTGCCTCTGCTATAGACTATAGTGTACTTTACACTATACTAGAGAACTGGTGGTAGTCACATCTGGTACAAGGGCTGTACAATAGGAGGAAAGAAAACAGACACTAATCTTAAAAAAAGGTTTTTAAATTTGCTCAATAAATTACTAAAATAGAACGAATCATGTTATTGAAAAGTCAAATAAAAATCACAAATAAATGGGAAAGATGTAACTTTTCTGGACAAGCAAGAGGTGTCACTGGCAATTTACAGGTCAGATCTATGGAGATGCAATTCTAATCTCAGTTGAATGTAGTTTTAAAAGTTAAATTCTTTGCTCAATAATTGACTCAATTGTTTTTTGTTTGTTTGTTTGTTTGTTTTTTACCATGAAGACACCTGCATTTACTTCCAGATAGATCAGTTTAATGCTTAATTATGGAAAATTCCTCACAAGCAATAACATCTCCATGGAGACAAGCAGTTGCCAAACCCCCCTTATTAATAGTGTTAAAATGTTAGTTTGTTTGTTTGTTTTTTTTACAGTACAGCAAGGTTTTAGGTCTTGTCACTAATAGAAATTATCAGGTTTAAACATTTTTTATCCACCTTTTGGATTTTTCATGGCACCATATAATGTTGAAGAATAAGAAAAACTGTCTCTTGTATGTATGACATCATCACATTTTATAATCTGAAAACTACCACTGAACACATAAAAATAAACACTGAAAAGATTTCTTGAAACTTGGCATGGTGTAAATGTCTGTTTTGCTGGTGTGATTCGTGAGCCTTCTGGCCTACTGTGCCCTACAATGCCACAGCTGATGACGGCAGCGCAGTGTGAGGCAGCCACATGTTAAAGGCTGTGTTAACATTTGCATTCCATGTTGCTCTCCCTCACAAAGAGCGCTGAACTATCTGCACGGTCCCAGGTGAGTCAAATGTCCCGGGGTCATCCCTCCTCCACACACACTCTCTCGCTCTCTCTCTCCCAGTGTGCCACAAAAATACGATTTGGAGAGGGGAAAATTACATTAGGAGCCCGGTAATAACAGTGAGAGGAGACGCATGTGTTCCGTGCATTTGTCATCTGAGCCAGTTGCATTTTTAGATTCTGTTTGCTGCAAATGTACAAAGTAAACGAGGGCAGCAGTTGTTACAAGTCGAAATAGAACTCTAATAAGACTGTAAAAATAACACCAAAAGAGATGACAGCGTGCTTTTAATATTGATATGTTAGCTGGGTGTTTAAGGACAAAGGGTTAGCTCAGTCTTCAGCTAAAGTATATTGTATTTATACTGTACAGCTGCTAGTTCACAAAAGCATGCAAAAAAAGTCACATGCTAGTGTTTAAGCTGGTGAAATAGATTTATTTAAAGATCCTGTATTATGCATTCTGGGTATATGGATGGATTTTAAAGTGCTTTCAAAAACATCTAGCACTTTGGTCCATATGTTATATAAATTCATCAAATATAGCATTTGTGGTCCTATTTTCTGTGCACTCAAAAGACCCTTCTTGCCATTGGTCTATTATTATTATTATGTAAATGATTTGATAGGCATAAAGGCCTGCAATAAATATTTCTATTGTATTGCATTGAGACTTAGTTTAAGCGCCTGTTACGCTATTTTCTAATCTGTTAAAATGTTGTTTTCTTGACAAAAAACATACCCAGAGCTGCGTGTTGTTTCATTCAAATGTTTAACTCACAAACCCTGCATAACATATCTAATAATAGTACAACTTCAGGTATGTTTTTGGTGAGCTTTAACATGGCTTAAAGCTCACAGGATTCAATTTTATGAAATATAGGAGTGTAGATTGCTATATAGAGTATAATTACTGATAAAGCAATAAGTAAACTAAATTAATTTAAATCACAATTGTCTATTCTTTTTGACATATTGATTTAATAATGTTTTTGTCTGATGATTATTAACATCAAGTCAAGAATTATTTTAGTAGTCATGATTATTTCAATTAATCTTTACTGGCCTATTGACATGGGTCTGTAGATTTGTCTAGAATTTCCCCTTGTATTAATATAAAAGGAAACACATTTAGTTGAGGTTTACACTCTCAAAATGCTTTGATTTGCATGTCATTGCTTTATTACTCAAAACTGAAAGAGCTCTGTTTATGATTCTGACATATGGGCACCTATACACAACTGTAGCCTTTATTGTACCAATTAGTGATCATTTTATATCCTATCAACTTTTGCTATTCAAACAGGGTTGTCATCAAAAACTAGTATCAAAACTAGACACTCATTTGAGCAAGATACTAAAAAAGTCACATTCACAGAACAAAAATGAACCGTTTCTGAACAAGTATAAGAGCACATAGACCAGTATACGCCCATGAACCACTGTGTAATCTACCTGGACGAGGGAGGGATTACACAGATATAACAGCACATCGTAATATAAAAGGTACTATTATTTACACTATAGAATATCATTCTCAACATTAAGTCAAAAGTGTTTTTATCAGCATTGTGGTATCAGTCGAGTCTGTCTCCCAGTAATGAAATCGGGTTTGACATTTTTATATTGTGACAACACTATATTCAAATCAAACAAAGTCATCTCAATATGCATTTCCTTGGCTGGGTAAAATGCACAAAGCGTGATTAAAAAAACATCAGCGGGTGGTATTTTCGGAGCTCTCACCTCCACATAGAGACACACGGGCAGAGTCATTCACACTTCTCTCTGTGCACACAGCTCACACCTCCCATCACAGTAGCTCCATCTCCATGGCTCTATCAAGGCTGATCCCAACAGCCGCTCACACTCAGCTCCTGCCTGCTGCCACAACAACAACGCAACATTTACCAGTTAATTCAATCCCAACTGAACTAGAAATGTATTTTGCAAAACTGTGGTTTGAATAGTGGCATTTTAAATAATTGTACTAGTAAAAATATTTTAATATGTTTTTTACTAGGCCTGTCATGATGAATGCTATATTAACTTATAGCTCAGTATTAGAGGGAATAATAATTTTTGAGAGTAAAAATTTATCGTGTGTACTTTTACTTGCACAACTGGGAAATTGTTGGTTATTTTGTGGATATATAAGATTTGAACTCTAGAATGTTGAATTAATCACTTCTATGACGTATTACAGATGCAAACTAAGTGCTAAAGTGTTTCATTCTGCTACTTATTTCTTGCAGCTCATTGTTCTTTGTTCTATTGTAGGTTTAGAACAGTCTTTGTGGTAAAACTCTTCTCTTGGATTTTTTGTGTCAGATCACATTTGCAGTTTATGTTAATAACAGAACTCAATGTTCATATTTTAATGGATCCAGAAGATTTGATAAAAAGACTGAAATATGAACTGACAAATCCAAGAATCACATTTCAGAATATGTTTGTACATTCTAAATGACCAGAGTTAGCCGTCTTTAAGCAGAATAAGACATATTCTGTTGTTTGTGGAGGAAATTATGGTACTTCAAGAATTGTAGACTTTGTGGTTTGCTAATTGCGTTCCATTCAAATTGTGATTTAGATTAATTGTGCAGAACTAGTTTCAGACAGAGAAGAAATTATGAAGTTGTTGGTATAACGCGAAAGGTTTGTACTGGAATAATAACCAACCATAGTGGATTTTGTTTATTTTTATTGTTAAAAAAATGTCTGTTGTGGGAAATAGGGGGGCCTTAGCCTTCAATTCTCAAATGGAGGAATCAATTACAATATAACTCTAAATATGCTAATAAAGAAGGAATGCCACTAACATGATTAAAAGCTCATCAGAGTTGATTTTGCACAATATGTCTCCTTTAATAGAGCAGGTTTGTATGTAAGAAGGGGGAAGTACATGCTTTAAAAATTGGAAAGAAAACAGAATTACCTGAAAAGGCTTGAATGAAACAAAACAAGCCCAATATTTTGATGAAGGGAATATTTAAAAAATGGCAACAATAATGCAACAAGCAAAGCCTTGTTTTAAGTACTGTCTTGTGTATTGTCTATTACTTGTGACGGTGAATCAAAGCAGAGGAGGGTCAGGTCAGGTTGTGCTCTGTGTGTGACCCCTCTCTCTCTCTAAGTGCAGCGCCGTCACAGAGCTACAGCTGTTTCCGTGGACACAGGATAGAAGATGTGTTAATATTATAGGCTACATGATCCCGCCCTGTCTCTCCATGACCTGCACTCTCATTGTTGGCACACCTGGAGCCGGGCTGTGCTGTGTCCCGTCTGCAAACCCCTCGAGAGCCTGCAGCACCTCAATGCAGCTCTGAATGTTTTGCAATTTTCATTTGATTGGGATTAATCTTTCAGAGACATAATGCGTTTAACTTGAGATGTTGCTGTTTTGCCTAGAACTTATGACGATAAGCTTACCTATCATGCATGAATTCAATTAAAACTATTCATTAGTACAAATACCTTGAAAACATTAATTTGTATTGTCAGCATGGTTGCCACTACACAGATCTATAATTTATCTTGGTATCTCCATGTGGATAGATGTATTTAATACATTTAATGCCAAACTGCAGAACATTCCAGACAAAGCAATAAAATCTCCATAGTGACAAGCAGATTCTGTTCCAAAAAAGTTACACAGTGCACCTTTAAGTTTGCAAAATGTGGATATTGGCAGAATTGCGTTACTGCAATAACCAAAGCCTCACAACAACATTAAGGGAGCTGTACTTGATTTCATTCATGTAATAAATTAAAATCAGTTTTGCCCGAATCCAGATATATTGTAAAAGCACCAGCCTTAGGGTCAAAATGAGACCACTGTATGCTCCATCAAAGTACAAAGCATTGCAAAAAGTAGGGCTGATGTGCAAACGTTACTAAGACAGAAACTCTGCTTTGGCCTCTAAATAGTATGAGTATGATTAGTATCTGATTTTCAATACCTTTGATAACCCTATACCCTACAGTTGAATGGTTATTTGACACAAAAAGACATAACAATAAAAACTTCACTAAAGGCATAACAGGGAGCTTTAGGTGAAAAACTAAATTTGAATTTGTTGCAACCATGAAAATACTTCTCTGCAATACTGTAATAATATCATATCAAGAGATTTAGATATCATCACATATCAATCAGACACAATAACCCATTTTGGATGATTCCCATAAGGCCATCGCAGCTGTTTCAGTGAGAATGCACCCTGGATAATAGCTAGTCAGTAGGAGGGCTAACACGCAGACATACCCTGACAGACAACAGCTTTTCCATTACTTTTCCCATGTGTCTCGGAAATAGCTACAAGCAAATCAATCCCAACAGCTGTCACTTAAAGACTGTGCACTGGTGTGAAGGTGTGGCATTGTCTTTGGAAAATAATAAGTGAGAAGAAGAAAGGATTTATTCAGTAATCCTATGAATGCAGTTGAATTGTGAACTTTAAAATACCATTTGCAACATAAGGTCTATTCAAATCACAGCCAAACACATACTGTTGTTGTGTCCCTGGGCAAGATACTCCAATTTTACTATAATTACTAAGATAGTTAGGGCCAAATCACTATAACTGATTCTCTGTGGCAACAATTTTATTCCTGTTTACCCGTAATCAAAATTCACCAAGTAATCACCTTTCAGCAGTTACAATCCACTGATGCTGAAAATGTTGATTTCATGACAATGGGTAAAAACATTTTATTTAATAACCTAAATTAAACCAAAACATGCCTGTATTTCCTACTTCTTTCTAAGGATGGCAGATGGGTAGTTAAATCAATAACTATGATTTTTCAGGTCAAATTGTAA